>WUAW01000363.1:17830-40340 GCA_017165845.1 Thaumetopoea pityocampa | reverse complement strand
TATATATATATATATATATATATATATATATATATATATATATATATATATATATATATATATATATTTAACAAAAATACATTATTTACAAAATTACTAGATATATTTAAAGCCAATAAACTCACGAGATTTGCCCGAGGCTACACATTTGCAGTTACATAAAATACTCGTAGGTTTGTAAAAGTCAGTCGGATAATATAATAATGCATTAACAACTCGCGTATAATTCCCGTTTGAAGGTAGTTGCATAAAACTGTCTCCGTGGATGCTCGAATCACAACAAAGCTAAGTACTTATAGATGTAAAACAAATACAGGCTGTGTAATTTTTGTATGTTGAAGGGGATAGATAAAATGTCTGAATATGGAACAAATTTGTTTTTCTTTTTTATTATTTTTCTTTTTAAGAAATACGGTTTTAATTTTATTTTGAGATTATTGTTCCCAGCTATTATACATATCCCAACGGAAAAGTATAATTTACATGTTTTAATGTGATTATTAAAATCATTAAGATAAGCTAAGTAGTGCAACGGTCCCAATACAGAACCTTGGGTCATTCCATATCTATGTTTACACTGTCACTGAAGTAATGTACAATTTTCGACTCATAGTTTCGATTCTGTGAATAGTTCTTACTCCGCTCAAGCAGATGTTCTCTAACTCCTGGACTCTCTAGTTTATCTTTATTAAATATTAGTAACTCATATCGCAAGGTGCCAAATGCTTTACTGTAACAAAAGAACTATGAATACATGCTTTTAGTCATTTGGTTAACCATTAATTTCTTACGCGAATTAAGAAAATAACGTAATATCTCTACAGTACTTTCTACCATAGCTCAGTATTAAGTAAAATGTATGTAAATTATGTTTCCATAGATTATATTTATAAAGTTGAGAGCTTGTAATGAAATAATGACGCGATAAGTAAAACCAATTGGGTATTTACTGCGTTATGGATTACGAAACTAAGTAGACATATCCAACAATGAGATTTCCATGAATGTGATAAGCATAGAATTTATATTAAATCAACAATTATAAGATCAACAATGCTTAAAACTTTAAGCAACACCATACACGTTGCTTAACTTCAAAACAAACTGCCTTTGCCACAACATAAGACAATTTTATTTACATGCAAAAATTCAACAACCATAAAATAACAAACAAAATGGGAATAGATCCACCTATTTCAAAGGAAAACTACACTAATCCAGTAAAGTTTTAGAACACACAGAATAGAAACAAAATGTATTGCTGAGCCAACAATGCAGCATCAAGATATATTAGTCGGTAAAAATTAACACGCTTTGTCTCGAACACAAGGCAAGTAATATTACCACAAAATACGTTACAATGTCACAAAATTCGCTCTAGAGTAGAGAGTAACAAGTATCCATTATCGTTAAGCCTGAAAGACCTAAAATCATAGCCTATAAGAATATACTTACTAGTGCTTATGAGTATGACGTTTTAAGTTACATCGCATGAGGTAAGTACAAGCGAAAACTAATAAAATGTATATATTGGTGCCGGTTTTGTTGTACAGAACTAAACTAAATTTGGGGTATCTTTATCTTTTTCTAATGTCAAACGCCAAAACGAGATAGCAAACATTTATAGCGAGTACCGACCTATGTTTCTGTTAAACGGTTCAAAAAATGTTGCGTTTTTGCGTATCTTTAGTCCGTGTGTTCCGAAATCGCACCTAATTTTTTTAATTTTGACGTTCCTAAACTAAACTGACAGCACTAAAATTGCAGCTATCTCGTTTTGGCGTTTGATATTAGAAAAAGATAGGGAGGAACCTAATTTAGTTAAGTTCTTACCCTTCTTTATTACCCTGGTCGTAGGACTTTCCATCGAAGGACCTTCTGTCTTTCCAATACCAAAATTCTCTATCTTCACCGATCACCACCCCTCAAGTTTATGATACTTATATAACTGGATACTGGCAGAATTGTACCAAACTGGTCAAACGCCATAAACCAAGAAGTGAAGTGAAGTAGTTAAGTTCTGTTACAACAGAATCGGCACCATTATGAATTAAAGAGCGATGTTCTTACTGTAGGGAAATTTTAAAATTACTAGCCCTTATTATAGAGATGAAAATATTTTATATCTCCAATTACTCCTGTAAAATAAAATTTTATTAAAAGACAATCACTAGTCAATTTGACATTTACTCGATTTTACCTATTGTACTACAAAATTATTGAGATACTATTATCATACTGGCACTAGACGATAAACTGATAATATAAACTGACATTTCATGCAAAAAATCTCATAATGGCTGATAATATTTTGATGCAAAACTGGTAGATTTCAAGATAAGACTGAATAATAATTTCAACAATAAGATGGTGATGTTTAAAATATCTTTTTAAGTCATCATAATTCTCTTCAAGCTGTGTGGCGCCACTCCATCTTGTCTTGTGGCTGCTGTGAGAACCAGCTAAAGAATGTACCAGAATAGTGAGTAGCAGCATAATTCTTTTATTAAATCAAAATCTACTGTAATCTCCAAGACACCCGCTAAGTCTGGAGATTACACCAAATCTCTATTTTAAGAAAGAGGCTCATGACCAACTCTCACAGGTTAGTGATGGTGAATTCTTTTCAGTCATTATTATCCGTTATTAATCAAGCCCATGGTTTGGTCATTTAGAAAGAAACAGTAAGATTCGATTGGCAAAAGGAATATACCGGACAAATGTGAGTGGAAATGTCGGAAAAGGGCGCCCATGAAAAACTTACCTTGATCAAATCAACAACTTGTTTCAAAAGGATCAAGTTCGTAGCACCCTTAATCGACGAAAGTGTATGAATAAAATGTACGGATGTGGATGAGGCGAGAAAGGTGTTTCAGGATCGTAGTATGTGGCAAACTGTGTCTGCTTACCCTTGTGGGATACTGGTGTGAGTATATGTATGTATATATGTAATCAAGCCCCTACCACTTGTGCTTAACATTTGCAGTTTCATGATTGAATAAGTTACTTAATGTTTTTATCCAGTTCCTGCCAATCCACGTCACACACAGCCTGAGTTTTATCCACTGGAGTTGTATCAACAAGCTGAGGTGGGGCCTATTCGGACGGGCACCTAATAAATAACCAGGATATTGTGATTTTAAACTTATCCACTTTGTATAGGTTCTTCTTCATTTTGTATATTTTATTTGCTTTCTTATTTTGTTAACTCACTTGGTTAAATGTGTTTTCTTTCTTTCTTTCTTTCTTTCTTTCTGGACACTATACCTCCGTGCAATGTCTAAGATGCGCTTCTATATTCATTATTCCCAATTGTATGAAATACTAATCTGGTCACGTTTATTAATAGTATCTATACAATACTAGATACGCAGATAAAACTATTATGTATATAAAATGAAGTAGTGTATTGCTGTAAGATTGGAGTAGGGGCTACGTGACCGCAGATCGTGACCTGGCGAGATTGCGCGGGCGCACTGAGCGCAGGGGCTTTGTTTATTTCTACATCTGTCCGCTACATGCGACTGAACTCTCGGGCACCGAGAGCCCGAGTCCGAGACATAACAGATAGTAGAGAAACCTTATTGAAATATCATATTAACACACGCAATATATGGCCGCTTTATACGCTTTAATGCTGTATATGTATACAATTACATACGCAACATTCGAAGCGGCTATATAATAAGAGATAAGGAAAATGGGTTGGATTTTGTCATATCATCATCATCGTCATTTTTTTAGGTAAGAGGGGGCAAACGGACAAGCGAATCATCTGATGGTAAGTGATCACCGCTGCCCATAGACAAACTGCAACACCCGAGGGGTCGCAGGTGCGTTGCCGGCATTTAAGAAATGTGTAAACTCATTTCTTGAAGGTCCCCAAGTCGTACCCGCTTGAAAAAACTGTCGCTGGGAGCTCGTTCCACAGGATGGTGGTGCGTGGAGAAAATTGCGCGAGAAACGTACAGTGGTAGACCGCCAACAGTCTAAATGAGGACAGTGAAGTTTTAAATTTTGGCGAGATGTACGGTGATGGAGTTGAGCGGCTGGAATTAGTCCATACAATTCCTCGGAACACTCCCCGTGATAGATGCGATAGGAGATGCAGAGGTGCTATGTCTCTCCGCCTGCCTGTCTGGCCCTGGCCAGCGGGTCTAGCCGATTGGAGATCGCTTGATCGTCGACGATTCGAGCCGCTCTTCGCTGAATAAGGTCAAAAGTACAGATTCATTAACCCGTGGAACTCCACTGCTGGATATGGGCCTTCTCTGAGCCTCGCGTTTGACAGGAGTCAGAGATTGTAGTTAGATTTTGATTGAATAACACTGCTGCCCAATATTTTAGAACATCCTTTTGCTTTGGTTCTCCCAGCATCCATGGGCAGAGATGAACTGACGGAATTATTATGCCGGCGCCACAGAGCACATATATAAAATACATATATAAAAGGATAACGTAACTATTAGTTTAGTTCGCTGGTGACTGTCGATTATCGTACGCATCGTTACGTATACGATTAACAACAAACTTGACAGTAATATGGCGAGCACAAGGAACCACGGCGCGATGGAACACGCGGGACGCGGCGCGCGGCGCGCGCCCACGGCACGCTCCGTGACGAACACGCCCGCGCCGATGCGTACACAATCAAAAGAATACACATTTTTACCGACTGCGCCAGAAGGAGGGTTATGTTTTTCGAGTGTATGTATTTATTTATTCTTTATTGTAAAAAAAATATGTACAAAGGTGAGCTTAACTCAAAAATTGAGTTTTCTTCTAGCAAACCTTAGAGTATAAAAATATTTGAAATTAGAAAGAAAATAAGATCCAGTGTACTAGGTACAGAAGCATGCATATATTATACATAGATACAAATGTATGTATTATATACGTATACCTATTATACAAATAGCGAAACACACTAAAATACATACATACATATATCATTAGATATACGAGTATGTCGACCCACGCGAACGTACCTCGGCCAAACCGAAGTCGTGTTGAAGGAAGGCCAGATTAACAGTACCCGCAACCGACGAGCTTGTATGAAAGCGTTGACGAAAGTAGAAGAAGCGGAAGATGTTTGTCAGGATCGTAGCAAGTGGAAAGAAGTGGCCTCTACCTAAGCCAGCGAAAAAAAGTCGTGACTGTATGTATGTATGTATTACGTATGTATATTTTTTTAGCACGCACGCCTAAACGGCTTGCTGCATTTTAGCTTAAGAGGTGTTGTTAAATTCGTCTTAATTGTGAAAGTATAGGTAGGTATATCAAATGTAGGTATATTTAGGTAGTAGGTATATCTAGGTGTATCAAAATTATAAGTAAATTACATTTTTCACTCAACTGTATTTTTTTTTAATAATGTTTTATTTTCAATACTAAATCCATGCACGTCACGTCACAGACACACAGGTAGGCTCGTAAATGTTATACTAAATTTTATAACTACATCATCATCACCAGTCCACGGGAGTCCACTCTTGGGCACGGGCCTCCTCCTTAAAATGGGAGGATTTTCCATAATCTCCACTCTTGGCAGGATTCTTGCAGATCGCAGTAAATTTTGATTGAATAACAAGATAACGCTGCGACCCATTGTCCTGGTACATCCCTCAGCTGCTCCTCACAGCATCCCCGGGGAGAGATGGAGTGACGCTATTATTACGCCGGCGCCACGCAGCAAACATATTTTTTTTTTGATAAAGTTTATATCAAATTAACCTATGAGTTTTTAAAAACCTTGAAAATACAAATTCCATCCGGTATCGAGTAGATAATTCCAATGACTATAGAACAAAACGCCAGTTTTATATTTTTTTTATAAAATAATATTTAGCTAGCATTGATGTAGATAAACATTAAATATCAATCGCATTAAAAACGCAATTATGCCCACAGGTGGACACAGATCTTCTCCACAATAGGGAGTTGCCGATTAAGGCATCTATCTCTACGCATGACGTAAAGGCATCTTGGAGATCGCGTAGATATTGGTTGAATTACAGGATAACACAGCTCATTATCCTGCTGGCTGCATTCCTCAGCTGGTCAGAGTACTACAGTGGATTCATCTACAATAGATTCTATATAGGTGGATATGGTACCCATTATTCCGATCCAAATTTATATGCGTTGCTACAGGAGTAGGCATCATAGGTCAATTATGGTAATTCTGCGGTAACAGAACTTAACTAAATTTAGTCTCTTCCTATCTTTTTATAATATCAAACGCCAAAATGAGATAGCTACAATTTTGGTGCTGTCAGTTTCGTTTAGATACGTCAAAATTAAGAAATTTAGACGCGACCTCGGAACATACCGACTAAAGATACGCAAAAACGCAATATTTTCTTAAACCGTTTAACAGAAATGTAAGTTGGTACTCGCTAAAAATGTTTGCTATCTCGTTTTGTTGTTTGGCATTAGAAAAAGATAGGGAGAGTCTAAATTTAGTTTCAGTTGTAATACATCAGAATTGACACTATATATGTATATTGTATTGTATCACACTATTTGTATGTAACAAATAGTGTGATACATATTATATTATATACATTATAGATTGTGTCCCAAACTCCATCATTTTCTATCAGTTACTTCGCCTACCTAATGCTAAGTCAGAATCGTCTAAAGACCGATTACTGAAAAGCCATAGCTGTTGAATCCATCTATATACCATTAGTGTATGAGGTGGAAATACATATGATACACAAAAGCTCTACCGAACAGTAGACCAACACAAAGCTATTCAACTCAATGCGGTGTAATTAAAAGGGTTGAACCAAACACGATCAATCTTCACTCCATCTCCCCACATAAAGTCAAAATAATAGATGGCCACGCTGATGTCACTTTTTTCTCTACGCCGTACACCACGAAATTGACAGGTCATCAGCGCAGGCGCACAGTGACGACGCTCTTTCTTTAGATCAATAAGTAAAAGCATAACATCAAGTCTTGTCGCACGCGAATATATCCCTTATACGGTAGCATCAAGAGTCTATAATTGTATGAAATGAATACGACATAAGCCATAAAGAAAGCCTCCCGTTCGCTTCTTTTTTCAAAAGATAATCTTCAGCGGCCGAGGCGTGAAGGCCGACTGCCACACAACATGGCGTCGACAGGTTTCTTACCGTTTTTTTACCTCTTTGTTCCTTCCCATTATTGTATGGATGTTTCGATCCCGGCGTTCGATTTTTAATACTGCTCTTTTTTGTTTCTATTCCGCATTATTAATAATGCCGCGGTGTTTTTATTTACATACGACTAAAAAGTTTCAAACAAGGAGGCACTCTATCTCTATGGCAGAGGTACCTAGTGATGAAGCTGTTTTATAGCTTTCTCGGAACAAACGATTTAAATATACCTAAACGGAGTTCATCAAAAGATAGTGTAAGCGTTCGCAGTTAAATCGCATAACGTCGGTCAGTTCGCAGAAATGGATGATTTAGTGCGGTACTAAAATTTTGAAAACAATAAAATGGAGGAGGTCCAAATCGGTAGCCTGAGAACTCAGCCAAGTCTCGAAACGACCTCCCTTGAGGTTATTTCAGGGGTAATAAACTGTTAAACCTGTCAATTTTCTACCAATTTAAAGATTTATTATGAAATAAGATGTTATGACTTTTGACAGGGTTAACAATTATTCATTCATCCCTAATGGAAAAATTGTCAAAATATTCTAAAAGATATATTGGTACAGTCATTAACAAGCTTTTTCTTCGACACGAGAATTGCCATTGTCCGCAGATGGACATTACAACGTCTCCGGATAAGTGTGTCAAATGCTGACTTCAGCCGTTGCCTTAGATGCAGAGCGGTCACCAATAACCATCATCCTGGAACTGGTAATTGCTCCTATGAATTTATTTATTTAAAGTGTTTACTGTTTCAAAGTATTTTTATTAAAATTCAATTTGTTTCTAAGCATGAATTACAGAAACTTACTGCTGGTTCCCAAACAAGATGTTGGCAACTTAAGAGTTACATTTTAATTTTTTTATTAGATAAAATTGACAAACTTTATGATTAAACTAAATTATTTATTATTATAATTTGTCAATTTATTATAATTTGTAAAATCATATTAATATAACTCGTCGTTTTCAATATTTACATGTTTATAGAAGGTGAAGTTTTCTAAACGTGACAAAATACCTCTCGGAAGTAAATCACATTACCCCAGCGTAAACGCAAACCTGTGCTTTTCTCGTAATTAATAAATAAAAATCGCAAGTAAATATCTTACAGTCGTACAATATCTTAGTAGGTTTAAGTTTTAGCTGATCAGGTGAAGAGTAAGCACGATTTCTATACAGAAAGCACGTTCCATGGTCAATCGTCACCTGACCAGAAAAACTACAACCATAAAATACTGCCTTTTTTATCGGATCATTAAACATGGATTTCTTTATATAAAAAATCTATAGTTTGTGGTCTTCATTATATGATCTACTCATTTCCATACTGATAAGAGGGTATATATTGCTAATGCCTTTTTGCTTTCGATGTTTGTGTTTAAAATGTAATAGTTTGGGAAACAAACGAAGCTCATGACCCACTTATTGCCAATTTCTTCCATTAGCGTTTTTGTCACTGGATGACAAAAACGCTAATGGAAGAAATTGGGTGAAGCCTGGTTCAGTAACATGACCTTCTTTGAGTGGATAAAATACGCTAGTACGTCCGAATACAATTTCAAGGCCAAACACATTCAGCTAAAATTTATCGACGTGAATGCTAACGTTTTGTGCTGTCTATTATCGTTAATGACTACCCGATCCATGAATGAAGAAATTCACTGATTATACTAAGATATTATTAGACGTTCTACGGTGAGCTATGGAATTCCATAATACTAAGTGATTTCTTAAAAATGAATATGCTAGATGAAATATGGCAACCAAGACAAGGATTGCAGCATAATGAATTTCAAGAAACAATAAACTGTGTTACTGTGCTGACAGAACTCTGGTAAATCTTATATCGTGTCTTAAGAGAACTAAGATAATATTGTGTTTTGTACAGTCACATACGTCTGAAATTTAGTTTAAGTCTGAGTGTACTCTGCACTCTTTTTTGAAATGAGGGATACTGTTGGCCGTGAGGCTTTTACAACTTCACCGGACAGGATGAGGTGATCCAGACTAGCCTTGACGGCTAAGAAATGAGGTGACGAGCACGAGGGCATCTTGAGAGAGTCTCGAGCCTCGACTTGGACGGCCGCCGGGGAGGGGGGGGGAGGGGGTTAATGAGGTAGAATGCGGGGTGGGACGGGGGTTCCCTCTGCCATGTCGATGGGGGCGGTGTCTGGGGGACAGGGTGGTGCCGTTTCGGCTCGTGCCGAGAAGCGCCAGGGTGGTGGGGTCGTCAGGGTCATGCAAGACGGCACTCTGCATTCGCCATCATATCCGGAGACACTGTGAAGGCCACCTACTTCCAAGATCATTCCTCATATCGAAAAATAAAAAACAACATTCAATCTCTATTTTCACAATCAATCCAATGCACTGCTCATTAATTTTGATTACTAATTACTGGGGATTGCTAAAAACTTTACATTTTTTATGCAATTTATACAACTGTTAACTCTATTAATAAGACATTTGAGTTCAAATTCATTTATTTATTTACATCACCTATAATGTTCTTGATTTGCGTTAGCCAATTAAGAGTGATTTACCCATATTAATTGGAAAAAGAACTGTATTGCGTATTATATAAAGTTGTTTGTTGATTGTAGAGTATGAAGTAAGGAAGCGAAATGAAATGAGGCGTCACAGCTTCGATTCCCGATCCAGGCTATTAAAGTCAAAGTTGGGTATCGGCACGGACGGTTTGTTTGCATATGTTTTGTATGAACGGCGCGTTCTGGGCCGAACAAGCGTCGGATTGAGTGTCGGATGTCAATCGCGATTGACGATTGTGCTCATTCTTGGAATATTTAGTTTATTATAAGGTCGTTCACTCCTGTTACGATATATTATATTTACAAATGAAAGAGTTCACATTTAAGCTTTCTTAGTAAAAAAGAACAAACTTCGGTCTTCTTCTATTCGCCCTCCAAAAACGTTACTGACGACTGGAGCGCATGAGATAGTCATTATAAAATATTTTTCGCGCAAAAATTCTACAAATCTACATGAGGATTGCTGTGTGGCGTCAGATAGCATCACTCCATCTCTTCCTGTGAGAACCAACTAAGGCACATACCGGGTACATACCAGGATAATGGGATTTATCCTGTTATTCGATCAAAATCTACGGCGATCTCCAAGAAGCCTGCCATGCGTGACGATTATGACAAATCTCCCCTTTTTTAAGGAGGAAATGCGTATTCAGCAGTATACCTACCTCAAGTTCAATAGTATACATCTTACTTCAAGTGCTGTTGGTGATGATGATGAAATCATCATCTACTGTTATCGCAGGAGATGCGCCTACGGGATGAGTGAAGACCATTTACACAGCCTCAGCAACTTCACGACAACTAATGACTCATTTATACATGGGTAAATTTACATATTATAAATAAAATCATAAACCTCTAAACATCACTGTATCTATAAAATGGTCACACAATAAAGTAACAAATACAACGTCTGATTAATGTGATCTCATCGGGTCCACGACTGAGGTCGGTGCGCGTAAAGGCCTGACCCCCAGGCGGTCACCATCTAATTGGACCCCCCGAGTCCCCCGCGTTAAAGCCTCAATGTTGGGTTATTTATTATCAAAACCATCATTTTTGTCATTTTATGGTTTGGTTATCAGTTATATATTTCCTAAAGTTTTTAATGATAATAATATACTTATAATCATCTTATATTAAGCTAGCAATTCCTATCTATCTATCTATATCTTATACTATAATAAAATTATTAAATGTCAAATTTTATAAA
This sequence comes from Thaumetopoea pityocampa, assembly GCA_017165845.1. Classification (NCBI taxonomy): domain Eukaryota; kingdom Metazoa; phylum Arthropoda; class Insecta; order Lepidoptera; family Notodontidae; genus Thaumetopoea; species Thaumetopoea pityocampa. Next base: position 29,424 of record WUAW01000363.1, on the reverse strand, counting down.
TCAGAGATATTTAAAATAACTACTCAGATCGATTAATTAAAGGCTTCTGAAACCAAATCCGTCAATGTTTGTTTGTTCGAACTTCACGCAAAAACCAGCGGGTAGATTTTGGTCAAACTATTACAGTCTTAAAGGTACTGTTTCGACTTAAATACTAAAGTATATTTCATCAAAATCGATTCAGTAAAATTGAAGATACAGCTTGATCCCTATTTTAGTAGCCGCTGTTAAGGTACGAGAGTTCAAGTACAAGTGGTTTTAAAGCTTTTTATATAAATCTATGATTGTTTTGGACTTTCACATATAGCGGAAAACGGACATTCACGCGGGCGAAGCTGCGGCCTGTAATATAATATATAATATAAGAGCTATTTAAAAAGTCATAGCTAAGAAGAGATTCTAGAAATGTGTTTATTCGATGTATCGTCGGTGTACTCGTACTTCCAAAACCGGATAAGTTCATGAGATGGGACATTCAGTAATCATCTCTTAAAAATTTGTGATGTTAATTAATCTGAATTATTTATCATGGCTTTACGAGAGTTAGGTTGTATTTGAAAAACAACTCATAGTTGACATATCTTATACAATAATTGGCAATACGCAGAGTAGCCAGCCTCTCAATATTCTACAGAATACATTTTGGATACATTTTGGCCTTTCAGCATCGGACTACTAGGCGCACCTACCTACACACCCCTACCTCATAGATCCCTGGCATCCGTACGAAGCGATTTGCTTCTACGTTCATATTATAACACGTGCAGCCAAAGACTGTAATACTGTTCCTGCGTCTGTATTTACGTCCGATTATAATGTAGGTGTTTTTAAGACAAGAGTGAATTGGTTTTTATTAAGCAACTACATTTTATCACCCTATGTTACATCGCCATTTACTATCAGTTGAGATTCTAGTCAAGTGCTAATTTAAATATGGGAAAAAAGTACAAAAATATATCTCGCATATTAAATATTTATTTATTTATTTTATTTTATTTATTTATTTATTTATATTTAAAAACAAAAATCATGAAAAGTCTAAAACTAATAATTATCTTTGGGCACGATCTGTAATCTGTACTTAGAAGGATCATACCCAAACATAATTATTGGTTTTAGACTAAAAGCTGATTATCCAAAATCCAATCTCATGAATTTATCAGGTTTTGGAAGTACATCGAAGGTATATTTAGTAGAAAACGTTTACAGTGTTGTTAAAAAGTATGCTGAAGTTCACGAACAAAGACTAGAATCGCGTGAACGTTGTGGCTATCCAGTTCCTTGAGAACATGAACTTGCGATTAGTGAAAAGACTTTAAAGAACCAAACCCTTTGAATTAGTTTAGTAACCTTAATGTAATGTAAAAATAATAATAATATTCTGAACACTTTCACATACACTGATCTGGTCCCAAACTAGGATTACCTGTATCTTGGGTACGAGACAACGATATAATTACTTATACAGATAAATACTAATACATATATAGATAAACATCCATGACTCGAGTACAAACAATCTTGCTCATCAGACAAAGTTTATTCCTACCAGGATTCGAATTAGGGACTAATTGACACAATGAGCACGGTCACTGTCACTGAACCAATCAGTCGTCAAATGCTGTCGTGGGTGTTCGACAGAAAAGCAGTTAAAAGAGGGCGGTACTTGGAGGCATTGATAGGATATACAGATACCGAAACCTCGAAATACCCTTTGAGGTGAAAATAAAAACGACCAATTTCAGTCAATAGAACTTTGATGCACCCCGCAAGCCGTCTCCGTACTTATGATAATGCCATGTAGGATTTTCATTGTGTTAAAAGAGGTAAAAGAAATATATCAAATATCATAAATATAATATTATCAATGAACTATAAACACAAAAACTATTCCACACGTAAATCATCTTAATAGAAACCCATCAGAAGACGAGCGCGACTACGGTGTAAGGCAGTTGAAGAGGATTTATTCCGCGGGGTAGATAAAGAAATAATACTTCCTTTATCTTATCTCCTTTTTACTGTAGAGTATACATATGTAGTGATACAGTAACATCAATAAGAAGATTGAACCTTTTACTTATGGGACATACTTGTGGAGTAATAAAAATAAGGAGATTGAATCCTTCACTTATGGGATGCACTTGTGGATTAGCATCAATAAGGACATTGAACCCCTTACTTATGGGACGTACTTGTGGAGTAACATCAATAAGGACATTGAACCCCTTACTTATGGGACGTACTCCTAGAGTAACATCAATAAGGACATTGAGCCCTTTACTTATAGGACGTAATTGTGGGGTAACATCAATAAGGGCATTGAACCCCTTACTTATGGGACGTACTTGTGGGGTAACATCAATAAGGACATTGAACCCCTTACTTATGGGACGTACTTGTGGGGTAACATCAATAAGGACATTGAACCCCTTACTTATGGGACGTACTTGTGGGGTAACATCAATAAGGATATTGAATCCCCTCACTTATGGGAAGTACTTGTGGAGTAACATCAATAAGGACATTGAACCCCTTACTTATGGGACGTACTTGTGGAGTAACATCAATAAGGACATTGACCCCCTTACTTATGGGACGTACTTGTGGAGTAACTTCAATAAGGACATTGAACCCTTAGTTATGGGACGTACTTGTGGTGTAACATCAATAAGGATATTGAACCCCTTACTTATGGGACGTACTTGTGGAGTAACATCAATAAGGACATTGAACCCCCTTACTTATGGGACGTACTTATGGAATAACATCAATAAGGACATTGAACCCCTTACTTATGGGACGTACTTGTGGGGTAACATCAATAAGGACATTGAACCCCCTTACTTATGGGACGTACTTATGGAATAACATCAATAAGGACATTGAACCCCTTACTTATGGGACGTACTTGTGGAGTAACATCAATAAGGACAATGAACCCCTTACTTATGGGACTTACATGAGGAGTAATATTAATAAGGAGATTGAACCGTTTACTTATGGGACATTTTTACATTCTTTTTATTCGGAGTACGTGTAGAGTATACACTCTACACGTACTTATAGGATTGAAAATTTTAGTATATCTATATATAATGTACACCAGATAACTACCACGTTGTGGCCAAAAAATATGATATACCCATGAATAGGTATAAGGTATAAAACTTAGAACACAGAGAAACAGTAACTTTTATTATTGGCCTCAGTTATATTCCACTGGTTCAGTATTTTTTAGGATTATTGACGTTTAATTACATTTATTTATCAAACATTACAGTAAATTAAAATAGAATACACAATTTTCTGGTGTTGCTACGCTTGTGATTGCCGCCAAAAATGACTTCCATAGACAAGAATTTAGCAGTAAAACTTTCCGAGTGGCCTGATATACGAGTAACTTGATCAGATACTTACTTTAGTTGTCAGATATTATTAAAAACTTTTATAAAACTTTAATTAAATTACAGTATAACACGAATAAAGTATCTGTTATAGAAATAACAAAGATTATTCTGAATTAATTAACAAAAGTTATCTAACCATTCAATAACGAAAGGAATTCATCGGAAATAAACGAAAGGAATTCATCGGAAATCGAACTTAAACTTAAACAATGGAGATCGTTCATTTTCGAAATTCAATTTCAAATAAATAATGCTACAACATTTTAGAAATGCCTATTATCATTATAAACAAGATTTCACCTGTAGCTCCGCCCGCATGAACGTCAATTTTCGCGTTAAATGGAAGCTTTCAAAATAATTACAGATTTACAAAAAAAAGGTCCAAATAAGAGCATTTTACTCGAGCACTCGTTCTATAATGGCAGCTATTGAAAAGGAGATCAGACTATATTTCAGTTCTACTTGACCAATTTTGATCAAACATGCTGAGTTAGATTTTTCAAATATCTTTAATGTACAGACATTGACATTTTACAATTTATAATAATGTAGAATAGATGGATAATATGTAGTTAAAAAATCTACAACTGCCCCCAAAGGCACTAAGGTATTATTTTGCAATTGATAATAAAGTTAATAGATATGTGTATTATGTCTAATTATGCCTACTTTGGTCCCACCCGTTTGCAGTTACCTGCAACTACATTGCTTTAAAATAATTAAGCCTAGATTCTTGTTTTGCATTTAAGCACGAGCTAAAAGTAAGTACGTTCTTTAAAACATAATTTTTTATCTTAAACTTAGACGTTGTATATCAAGACGTGAGCCAGTCGCCTACTGTTGCTAAAATCGAACAGCTGAGAATAGTAAGCTCGACAACGGACTTTGACAACTTAATTCCTACAATTAGTATACACAACCGTATGAATTAATATCAAATTCTCATTTCTATATTGACCATAATGTACCTATGTAGATCATATTTGCGAAGTACAAAAATACTAACAATTATCAAGTTATCACAGCAAATTTCCCATGTAAAACAACATTAAAATAATTTATTACAAAAATATAAAATAGGATAATAAGTTTGAAACAATATGCTGAAACTACCGGATCCTTGTTCATGCGGTCAGATTGTATACCAGGCCACCCGTCAATTTCACGCCATTTACCCGCGCACAATACGCGCCCGAGAAAGAAAAATTAAAAAGTAAAAAAAAAATAACCTGTTCCTCTGGCCATTGCTCACGACATCTCACGAATTGAAAGCCCGTGAAATGTCTACCAAACAAAACATACCTATTAGACTTTTTTTTAAAGTATGTAAATGTTACCGTATCATATTCATTGTAATTTTATGATATAGAAACAAAAGCTGATTATCTAAACTGAAGACAGTAACTATTATGTCCCGCTTTAATGCTCCAATTATTTGTAAGCTCGAGTGTGGAACGCGAAACAGGAAACATTATTTTGAAAGTCGAACCGTCCGCGCATCACAACACTACCACCGCGGTTTGACAACTAATAATTACTAATAAGCCCATCAAAAACCCAAACCGACCAAATTACGCTAAACGTTGGACTTTAACCCTCAAAACGTCGCCGACAATTACAGTTAATAAATAATAATTTCAATAATAACCGAGCACAAAAAGTTGTCGAAATAACTAGTTTAGGATGAACCAGCTCGAGGTAATAAAACGTCGTATACAAAGGTCAAAAAAAATTGGTAAGCATTAAAATGCCGCGCACGTCCCGTAATGACGACCAGCAACAATCGCGCGGCACTAGCGATTATACCGATTACTGTCGATAACTTGTATCGACACCGGCTATTTGGTTAGTCTGTCGATTATCGATAATTTGCCCTCGAGATACGCTCCTGACGCTGTAAATCGTTGACCGATTAGTTTTTTGTCCTCTTTATTTGTGCGTTACGTGGTTGATTCTACCAATGATTTCAATTCACTATTGATATGCCCTTTGCTAAGACAACAAGTACGCAAATCGATATATGATAATTACGTATTGTATTAGGGCTACCTAGAATTTTTTTTTAATTCTCTATGCTACACTGTGGCGCCGTGCACTGCGTTTTTCAGCCATAAGGTTTTATTAACATCGTCATCAGCTCATGGAAGTTCATTGCCTCCTCCTTAAAAGAAGAGATTAGTCATAATCTGCGTGCTTAGCAGGCGTCTTGGATTTTGGTTGAATAAAATGATAACGTTGTTGCCCATTATTCTATTACATCCCTGAGCTGGTTTTCACAACATCCACGGGAAGGCATGGAGTGACGCTATCATTATGCCGGAGCCACATTTATTTCGTTTAAAAAATAATAATATAATAATAATAATTGTCTGGACACACACACTGAGATTCCCTGTATCTTGGGTATCAGACTACGATATACATACTTGTATAAATAAACACAGTACATAAATAGACAAATATGCCCATAACTCGAATACAAACATTTGTGCGCATCACACAAAGTTTGTCCCTCCCTAGCGGGATTCAAACCCGGGACCCATTGGCACAGAAATCAGGGTACCAATCAGTTGTCACACGAGATGAGCAAGCCCAACGGCACGGTTATCACACGTCATGTTTTACAACCAATAATTCTATTCCACGAGTCCGTATAAAATAGAAACCCTGGACTCGCGAGCTTTCAAAAACGCTGCATTAAAACATCATAAAACTCGAACATAAACGTTTAGTGCGGCCAGTTTACGAGCACGCTACCTATCGATCGTTTTAACGATAAATAAAAATTAATGGTCAAGCGTAAGTATTTACGTTCGAATCGCAATCGCGGTGACGCAAGCGCGCAATAGACAGACCCCTTATTATAAAAACTGATCTAACTTCAGCATTAAGTTTAAAGTATATAATGGTTACGTTTAAAGTATATCTGTTGTAAGAGAACTTAACTAAATTTAGTTTCTCCCTATTTTTTTCTAATGTCAAACGCCAAAACGAGATAGCAAACATTTATAGCGAGTACCGACCTACGTTTCTGTTAAACGGTTCAAAAAAATGTTGCGTTTTTTCGTATCTTTAGACCGTATGTTCTTACGTACGAGAAACTAATTCTCGTTAAAATCATGACGTAATTTCCATGAAAAATACGAATCATAAATAAAATTTGAAATAACACGGAAATTACTAAGACTGTCAGTGTAACTAATAACTCAATCCAGCCGTCGGATGCGGAATCAGGTACCTCGTCCCCCTACAGTGTTGCCAACGTTAGCATAGTAGAAATAACAAAAGTTATGAAGAAAAAAAAACAGAAGGATATAACAAAATGGCCGATACAGAACCTCATGCGCAAATTTGTTTTTATTGTATTACAATAAAACTAACAAATTATAACTAACATTCATAGTTATTTATCTTTAGTTTCTCGTTAAAATCATGACGTAATTTCCACGAAAAATACGTATCATAAATAAAATTTGAAATAACACGGAAATTACTAAGACTGTCAGTGTAACTAATAACTCAATCCAGCCGTCGGATGCGGAATTAGGTACCTCATCCCCCTACAGTGTTGCCAACGTTAGTATAGAAGAAATAACAAAAGTTATGAAGAAAAAAAAACACAAGGATATAACAAAATGGCCGATACAGAACCTCATGCGCAAATTTGTTTTTATTGTATTACAATAAAACTAACAAATTATAACTAACATTCATAGTGATTTATCTTTAACACGTGAATTTCATCGACATTTTTATCTTAAGCAAGTTGTAATTTAAAAATGTTGTAATTGATTATTATGATTAATAATAACATATAATAAATGTTCCGATATAAAAATTTAAATCTTATTATTTAGTTAATATGGGATAAATATTTAATTACTGAAATTGATTTATTAATTTATGTAAAATTAACTGAGAAAGTCGATATATATGGGCCAAACCTGGGGCATTGTTGTTGCTTGGATATCCTTGCCTATTAAAAAGTAAAGACTGAAATATACAAGGGGGATGTCAATAAAAAAAAACAGTAAATTCGCAGTAGTAACATTAGGGGTTGGCTACACTGTCCCCTCGGCTACCGCCGGCGGGGGAAGGGAAGGGTTACAGAATGGGATTCTGTCGGTCTCCTCCATTCCACGCCATTCGGGTTCTACGTAACTGTATAGCTATGTTAGACAACTTTCTCTTTGCCATTATATCAGCCTTACTGCAACGAAATAAAGCTCAAAATAGTGAAACCGTTCTCAATGTTACCATTCCAAACGTTTTGTTTACGTCTGAAATATCGCGTTTTATTTTTCACCACGCCCAGTTGACATTCGCGTTATTTGGAGATCGTGAATACTTTTACTGAAACTGTTGTCTCTTCTTGTTGTAATGTTACATTAAAGAGAAAAAGAAACAAAAAAAAGATGTTACATTTAGAATTTCTAATTACAGTGTGGTCACACGATCTACGTAATTAATTACTAAACGCATCGTGAGATTTCTCGTTCATCACACATTGTTCACGTCTAAGTATTTTATTAAATTTACGTCTTGCGAGTTGATTACTTTATTATGATTATTATTTGTTCACTTCTAAGTATTTTATTAAACTTACGTCTTGCTAGTATTTATGACTACTTTATTATGTAGCATTTACCTGTGAAAAATTATTTATCTCAAGTCGTGTAGTCATTACATTCATTAGAACATCTTAGGGGCGTTGATCACCAAACCGCTAACCAAGCACAATGTACTGTGTTAAAACTGTACTAGCCATAATATTTTTAAAAGAACCCTAAAACAGCAATGTTTCCAGCGCCCCTAAGTTACGGCAGTACTTAGAAGATACTATAACTCAGCCTCAGAAATGGCAACACTTGAAGACCTTACCGAGGTTATTGACCCTCTCATTGCTACAAATCTAAATTTGAATCTCAAAATATTAGTATACGCATTAGCAATTCATTATCGGAAGTGCAATTTTATTATGACACTTATCGCAATATACGATTTCCTCCAGACAACTTTTACATGGATAGGATTCATAGCTAGATATGGTGGTACAATTATACAGTGCATATTTATAGGTCAGGGAGTATTTAGTCTTTTAGCTTGTCCGTCAAACAGACTTAAGCAAGCAAGCAAGCGACTCCTGCCTCCCGAGCTACTACTGTCTTTTCTTACTCCTTCCGAGATAGTAGTATCTATATCCTATAATCCTTTTCCCAATTTCCATATTCCTTGCTAAATACACCTTTTTACCTTATCCTCTCTCCTTTCCTCTCCGCTAAGCCGTGGAGACACAATGAGGAACTTTAAGAATTTTGAACGTTATAAAATGGCGGCGTCGTGGTTCGCCACCCGACACGTTTCATTTCCTGCGGGCGCGAAATGTGGGCCACGGATAGCCACTTTACTGCATTAAACGAGCGTATCAAGTGGATAGAAGTGGTTACTGCCTACTCCAATTCTTCGGTAGTATAGTGGTCAGTACCCCAGCTTGTCACACGGAAGACCGAGGTTCGAATCCCCGCCGTAGAGCCAGGAAAAAAGCGTACGTATATATTACTCCTTATTAAGGCGTATATATGTATTACTCTTTTCTAAAACTTTATTACAAATTATATTTAATAACTTGTTTTCACCCGCGGTTCGATCCACGTGAATATCCAGTTTTCACGCTAAATGAAAAATCCAGAAATAATTGCAAATTTACAAAAAAAAATCCAAGAACCATTTTCCTAGAGCTCCGTATCATAATGGCGGCTAATAAAATGGAGATCAAGCTGTTTCTTCAGTTCTCTTTGATCAATTTTGATGTAACATGTTACAGTAGTTAAGTTGATATAGGACTTTTATGGTTGGAATAATGTGATCAAAATATACCCACCCGCTGATATTTGCGTGAAGCTCAATCAATCAAACAGACGCAAAGAAAACAAATATGGTTTCTGTTTGAGTAGCCCTTAATTAGTCGACATGAGTTTGAGACTTTATTGAAATATCTTTAATGTGCATACAATGACGGTTTACGACTTTAGCACAGATAGATTACAAAATACATCGATAGGAATTCTGTTGTAACCGAACTCAACTAAACTTTGACTCTGCCTATTTTTTTTCTAATGCCAAACACCAAAACGAGTCAGCAAGAATATTTAGCGAGTACCAACCTACATATCTGTCAAAATAAACAAAAAATGTTGTGTTTTTGCGTATCTTTAGTCCGCATGTTCCAAGATCGCGTCTAAATCTCTTAATTTTGACGTGTCCAAACAAAATTGACAGCATCAAAATTGTAACTATCTCCTTTTGGCGTTTAACATTAGAAAAGGATAGGGAGAGTCCAAATTTAGTTAAGTTCTGTTACAACAGAATTACCACTATTAATTATTTACGCGCGGTGAATTAGCGACAAGTTAGATCACACAGCGATTAGATTTATCGCAGCGAGTACCCTCGCTTTTATATGTACGTACAATATTTATAAACACTTATAATGAGACTGAAATTAATCAATTAAACAAACATAACACAACAACCAAATAACATATACTAAGGTAATAAAGTATTCCATGTAGGTATACACATCATTATATCGGCAGTAGGAAACGGAGGTTTATAACAATCCAACGTTTCATTAAAAAACCGTCACAAAATCAGAAAAAAAATCTTTTTAACCAGATATTTTTACTGCACGAATTTAAATTTTAAATTTTTAAATTTTATTGACTGCACGAATGGCGCAGTGGTTTAAGCGTCCACTGCGTTGTCGCGTGTTGTGGGTTCGATCCCCACGCGGGACAACAACTTTGTGTAGTCCACAAATTGTTGTTCCGAGTCTGCGTTTTCTGTGTTTCCTTTATTTGAACGTTTGTAAACTCCCTGCGATACAGGAATTGATCCTAATGCGGGAGTTGTCTTTAAAAAAATATATATTATATATGGATATTTTTTGGTAAAAGTATTCATATATATTATCTGGTTAAAAAGCTATAATTTCATTTTTCTGAATTTGGAACGGTTTTTTTAGCTATAATGAAAAGTTGAGTTTTACCTAATTAGCAAATCCATTTTCTTCCACGGATATGTTTACTACTTAGCTCACATTGAATAAAAATATGCGAGAATCATAAGAAAAATTATTCTACATTCATAATCTTATCAGGGTAATAGATATTGCGAAACTATTTCGTGTATATTTTCCCTACAATCCTAATGGATTATTTATGAAAAAAAAAAGAGAAATGTTTGCTTATAGCCAGCTTAATAGCGAGATAGCGGGCGCGCTAGAGCGTGGCCACACAAACAGCGCCTATCGGGTGCACCAGAAACAGCCGGGAGCCAGTTTATGTAGAGGGAGCGACCCTATTCGAGGGACTGGATCCGTAACGTAGACGGTTTTGTTATTATCTACGCAATATTTTTCCTTTTATTTTGCAAGTTTAAAAATACAATTAGTTCTTACTTTTCACTTTTTAATCTATATCATGATTTGTAATCAGTTTTATTATGGATAGTTTTTATATAAACTTTTATAGTTTGACAAATTTCTATTAGTCATATAGTATTATATTTAATACATAAAACTATTTTTAATAAAAGCAAAATTTATAGACATATACAACCGACGTCTTAGCAGTAAAGTTTCTTCTTTTAAAAGGTCTGCTTTGAATAACATGTAAGGAGTACATATAAAAATTTCTCGATTTATATTATAGCAAACGTCTCTTACTTGTACGTATATTTAAACATAAAATCATAACGCACAAATCCAGAAAAAAAGTAATATTATGGAGACTTATTTTTTTCACATATTGATCTAGCCCTAAACTAGGATTACCTGTCTTGGGTACTAGACAAAGATATATTTACTTATATAGTTAAATGGTAGTACATATATACATAGATAAAAATCCATGAGTCGGGTACAAACATTCGCGCTAATCATACAAACTTTGTTCCTACCAGGATTCGAACCCAGGCCCAATTGGCATAGAAAGCAGGATCAGTACCACTGAACCTATCAGTCGACAACGAATGTAAACTGAATTACCTATCCTATAAGCAACCTATCCTAAAAAACAAATTTCTTAGCAAATGAGATCTTATAATAAGGTATTATATTATGTTATTGACATGACTTACGTTTGGAAGATCGCGGGTTCAATTCCGGTCCCGTACCACTGAGTC
>WUAW01000359.1:28390-38883 GCA_017165845.1 Thaumetopoea pityocampa | reverse complement strand
ACAGCTAGTTGAAAATATATCTCTTACAGCCGATTCGAGATTTAAAAATTATAGGCTTAATACTAATAATCTATACTATTACAAAATTTTTAAATGTCAATTTCAATAATCAAAGACTTTTAAAAATGAATACTCAGATTGACTAATTAAGGTCTTTTGAAACCAAATTCGTCGATGTTTGTTTGTTTGTTTCATTGTTCGGGCTTCACGCTAAAACCAACGGGTAAATTATAGTTAAACTGTTACCGTCTTAAAGGTACCTACTATTCTGACTTAAATACTGCGGCATGTTTCATCAAAATCGGTCTAGTAGAATTGAAGATACAACCTGATCCCTGTTTTGGTAGCCGCCGTTAAAGTGCGAGAGGTCAAGTAAAAGTGGTTCTAAAGCTTTTTATATATAAATCTATGATTATGTCGGGATTTCCCATGTAGCGGAGAACTGACATTCACGCGGGCGGAGCCGGGGGCAAAAGCTAGTACAATTATAAATATAATTGTATTCTAACTCCTGTAATTACCTATATTTGCAATAAAGAATCACGTCAAAGTTTAATATAAAAAAGAAAGACAAAGTTATAATATATAATATCGTTCATCCAATAGAACAATGACGTAATTGCAAAAAAGTTAAAATTTTATGTTGTGTTTAATTTGGATGATTTGTTGTTTAATATGGATTTTTTTTCGAGAATGCTCAAATTATTCATAATAACCTATAAATAAATTATAAAAAATCATGATAATCGATATGATTTACAAAATGGGTATAATCCAATTTTAAACTGAAACGCTTCTTCTGATAAATTGCAAAAATGTAATTACGTCATTGTTCTATTGGATGAGTGATATATTCTGAAGACTTTTCACACACACGATCTAGTCTCAAACTAAGATTCCCTATGTCTCGGGTACTAGACAGCGATATACATACTTATATAGATAAGAATTAATACATATATAGTTAAATACAGTCAAATAGAATATTCGATTTTATGTGGCGATTTATTAGTATCTCATAATATTAACATCTTGTATAAATAATTAAATAAATAATAATAATAGTAGGCAGATACTAAAGTTCTCATACTGTAACAAGTGGTTGATCGTGGCTACCAATTTTAGAATATACAAGCCTTTGCCCGCGGCTCCGCCCGCGTGAATGTCAGTTTTCCACTACCTGACAAATCCAGACACAATTATAGTGTTTAAATTAAAAGCCTTAGAACCACTTGCACTTGACACCTTACCGGCGGACACTAATTGTACCTTAACGGCGGCTACTAAAACATCTGGCACAGGCATCTATCAAGCTGTATCTTCAATTCTACTGCACCGATTTTGATGAAACATACCACAATATTCAAGTCGGAATAGTACCTTTAAGACTGTAATATGTTAATCAAAATCTACCTGCTGGTTTTTGCGTGAAGCCTGATCAAGCAAACAAACAAATATCGACGGATTTGGTTTTAAAAGCTCTTAATTAGTCGATCTGAGTAGTGTGTTTTTAAATATCTTTGATTTTTGAAAATTTGACCTCTAACAATTTTATAATATTAATATAATTAATGAATATAGATTATACATGAAAATGTATTTTTATATATGTATTATATTAGCAAGCGTAGTGTGAGACGGCCACCTACGAGATGGACCGACGACCTGGTGAGGATCGCTGGGTCTCATTGGATGCAGGTGGCTGTGGACCGGTCGCGCTGGAATTCGATTGGAGAGGCCTATGTTTAGCAGTGGACAGCTATGGGCTGAAATGATGATGATGATATATGTATTAGTACTGTATGTATATATTTATCTCTGTTGTACTCTCATCTACGTCAGATTACACTTGCTGGTGCATCTACTTCCTGGTCTCCGCACCACCCAAAGGTTGACTGGTGGAGGATACCCGCGGCATTAAGACCGCCTTTACATAATTATACATAATGTGTGAAATGAATGTACACTAATAAATAAGCAATACATAGAAAATAACAGTGTATCAGTCTGTCACTAAAACTATTAATATTGTCACTAATCATTTGTAGATGTCTCCGGAGTACATTATCAATTTATTTACCATCAGATGAGCCGCAAGTCTGTTTAAAAAGTCTATAACTATTACACACCTGCGAACACAATGAGGAAGTTTAACAATTTTGAACATTCTTTTTTTAACGCAGAGTGAATCCTACATAGGACTTCCGCAAGTCGCGAGGGCGGCTTGCGAGGCGTGTCAGACTCCTACTGACTAAACACTCTACGGCGGCCTTCATCGACATATTGAGGGGCTCCCATGCAACAATTGAGCCTTATAAAATGACGGCGTCGTGGTTTACCACCCAACACGTCTCGTTTCCCACGGGGGCAAATTGTGGGCTGTGGATAGCCACTTTGCTACATTGAACGATCATAACAGATGGAAAGAAGTTGTCTCAGCCTACCCCAATGGGAAAGAGGCGTGACTGTATGTATGTAGTATATACTATGGTCTTTGCTTACCCGTATGGGATATCGGCGTGAGTGTATGTATGTATGTAATTATTACAAACCTTAACTTTTTACCATATTTAAGCCAGTACTTGACTATAATCCCACCTGATGGTAAATGCGATGTAACCTAGGGTGTACTAGTTTAATACAAACGTATTTACTCTAGACTTAAAGAAAACAAGAGAGTACTTCGTTATAATCAGACGGAAATAGTAACGCAAGAAGACTATTCCCCGAATTTATATTTCGACGAATTTGTCTATTGGGGTTACTATTCCTATATTTAAAATTACCCCTAATTTCAATAGAAGAATCTCAGTCGCATACGTGCAGGAAAATTTTCAAGATCCAAATAATTATAAAGAAAATTTATGTTGACACTTCCACTCACCCACTTCGTTTATTGGTCCGTCACAGGAGCTAGTCGGCCGCTATTGGTTGGTTTAAATGGGGCCTTAACGTGGGAAAGGGAAGGTGCGGCTAGGGTAAGGGAACTAGCGGCAGGTGTGAAAGGGACAGCTAGACACTTGTCAAGTACTTACAGATAAAGCGGCTTACAAACGCCGATGGGCGCCTAAGGAAGTTTGCATAAGATTGTAACGCGTAACAACAGCGACATAGTGCGGTCGGTGAAGATTGGCATCTTTTATAATTTTTATTCCTATATTTAAAACTAACTTTTAACCGCGGCATTCGATATCCTTAAATACATGTCAAAGACCGCTGAATATACAATTATTTGATAACTTTGTAAGCTATTTTTTCTATACCTCGAGAACAGTTTTTTCGAGATAAAAGGCACCCTATGTATTTCTCTGTACCCTTGACAATGCCTATACAAAATTTCAAGACGATCGGTTCAGTAGTTAAGACGTGTCAGCGTAACAAACAAATAAACCAACTCACATTCTCATTTATAATATTAGTTAGGATATAGTTAGCATTATCCGTAAATTAAATAGAAAAATCTCAGTCGTATATATATATATATATATATATATATATATATATATATATATATATATATATAAATCACGATAAAAATAACTATTAATATTAATTTTCAATGAATAATCTTTTAAAATGTCATTCTTTTAATACGTAGTAACGAATACAAGTCATAAAATAAAAAAATAATTAACGTGAAACTTATTGATTTGCTTTTTAAATGAATTTGTTCCAGAATAATGGGGATCTCAAGGACAACTCAAGGATGTCAAAACACAATTTCATTCACATTCTGTATCTAATAAACATTTTTATATAAAAAGGGACTCAACGTATGTAATAAGTAGTAAAGTAAATATTTTGATATATGGGATATTAAATGTGATATATGGGAGGATAACAAGAATATTGTGCGAGTGAGAGATGGATAGCGGTGAAGCCATTAATAATCTCATTTTTTTAATTTCCACATGGAGAAAAGAATTCTCCAATGGTTTGCTATTTAGAAAGATGAGATTCGAATGACGAAACGAACATACCGGGCAAATGTGAGTGAAAGTGTCAGAAGAGACAAGGAAAATCTTACCTTGATCAAATCGACAGCTTGTTTCAAAAAGATCAAATTCGTAGCACCTTTAATCGACGAAAGTGTATGAAAAGATGTATGAATGTGGATGAGGCGAGAGAGATATGTCAGGATCGTATGTGGAAAACTATGCCTACCCTTATGTGATTCCCGCGTGAGTTTATGTATGTATGTTGTCTGCGCAGATAGTATGTGTAGATATGTACTGCATATAAATAACTTATTGCAAAAAATAAAATTAAGAATAAAATTTTTTTACAGTGTGATTCAACTACGGTCAGAACAAGAAATATGCCATTATTCATCTAATTTCTTCTATACTGTTATAAATTTGTTAAATATCAAATTTTATAAATCTAAGGTATTAAAAAAACTACTCAAATAGACTAATTAAGGGCTTTTGAAACCGCGTCCATCAAAGTTTGTTTGTTGTTCGTTCGTTTGTTTATTCGAGCTTCACGCAAAAATCAGCAGGTAAATTTTGATTAGACTATTACATTCTTAAAGGTATTACTTAAATACTGTAGCAAGTTCCATCAAACTCGATCCAAAAAAATTGAAGATCTGTGTTTTACTAGCCTTCGTTAAGGTATCAGAGTTAAGTAAAAGTGTTTCTAAGGCTTTTTATATAAATCTATAATTGTTTCGAGATTTCCCATGTAGCGGAAGACCAACATTTATGCGCGCAGAGCCGCGGGCAAAAGCTAGTTTAACGTAATTTTGGTACATCCAAAATAAAATATTATAAAGAATAGGCATTGGTGGTGTAGTGGTTACGGTTTACGGTACACGGCTTACGATCGAAGGGTCGTGGGTTCGAATCCCGGTCACGTACCATTGAGTTATTATTTGTAATTCATGTACGGTCTATATTGTAGACACCAATGTACTTAATGGAGAAGGAAAATTTCGTGAGGAAACCTGCATGCTTACATAGGTGTGTGAAGTCTACCAACCCGCATTAGGCCAGCGCGGTAGACTACGGCCTAATCCCTCCTGATCAGGGGAGATCCGTACCCCTGTAGTGGGGACGATATGGACTGGGGATGATTATAAAAAAAAATTGCGTAGGACAGGTCAGCGATAATATCGTCTTGATATCGTGGGTAATGAATGCGTTGAATCCCATGATAGGGCGTACGGACCCGTAAAAGGGTGTCAATTGGTTTTAATGCGTGTGGACCCTACGTAGATCATACGTAACGATATGACAGAGATACGGAACCTTTCCCTTAACGTGGCGTGATACTGTAGCCATTTTTACGCTTTAAAAAGAAGCAAAAATAATGAATTGAAATGAATAATAATTGTGACTATTTATATGTTGTTAATATGTTATTTTAATATATAAAAACTGTTGTATAATATTATTGCTTGGCACTGGCGTAACAATAGCGTCACATGATCTCTTCCCCCACATGCTGTGAGAAGCGTTATCTCGTTGTTCAGTTAGCATCTAATGCGATCTCAAAGATTTCTGCCAAGCGTGGAAAGGTTACAGCAAATTCCTGATTTTTTTAGGTGTAAGCTATTGTCCAACAGTGGACTTCAATGGACTGTTGAGAATGAGATCATGTTGATATATGTGTCCAAATGTGTGATATATAATATATAAGTTTGCCTCTCCTGAGAACTGAACCGAGTACTCTTGACATAGAAAGTAAACAGAAAAGTTCTTAAGCTAAAAGCAGAGTCACTATTACCTACATGATGATTTTATCTTGCAATTATTAAAATGTTATATTAAAACATTTATATAATAAATATTAACACAAAATTAAACCAATACATTAATGAACACGCTATCGTTGCCGGCGTTCATTTCTTATTTTAAGCATTATTAATGTTTTCATATTAATAATATACAGCATTAAAATTACAGTGGCGATAATTTATATTTCAAAAGGATTTTAAGAAATAGATAAAATAATTAATATATGCCAGTTTTCAACGGCATCACAATTTGCTTTATCTAAACGATCAAATCGCATCCACGTAAACATCTTCAAGAAAAACTCAACGATCCCCACTACTTACGCTACTTCTTATGAGCTTTTTTTAAAAAACGATCGCCTTGAATCGCTCCATCTCACTCTAACCCATACAATCGTGACCGGTACCGTAATAGCCCCATCCCGTTCGTAGGCTTAACACGTCAAACGGGCGGGCAATCTATCACGCAAAGTTTATTCGTTTGAGGAACGCTTTTGCGGTGAGGCGAACTACTCGGGACCGCGCGGTGAAGTGCCATTATCTCAATGTATTTTAATTTTTAAAAATGGAATCGAAATTGACGAATTTCAATGAGTCATTGTCGTTGCAAGATTGTGAAAAAACCAATTTGTCAACACCGTTTTCGATTAACGATATTTTGACCAAAGAGAACGATTCGAAATGTGAATTCGATGGTATGTTTTGTTCGAATAATTTTGGCGGTAAGATGAGCTATGGGAAAGCGTCGCTCTATACACAAGATGGGTGTGCTCTACAAAAAGATGTTTCGGAAAAGAGTGTGACATATTACGATGATTGCAGTAACTATAGGGATTATGGCGACGACGGAGCTTTGGATATGACCAGAAAAAATAATTATTCAGTCACAGAATTATCAGGTAAGTTTTCTTTTATTTCATAGCTCACTAGAATTATTAATATCACTCGCTTGGGAGTTTTGGCGGCAAACCAAATGGATCATCATTTGAAGTTTAGTGTTTGATTTTAATTTATTGTGATGTTTAATATGTAAATTTTGTGTATCAATCGTCAATAATCGTGAAAAATATTGAAACGTTGGAATAAAACTGTAACTAATATTGAAAGTGACCGTATTTTTTCAAGGCAATGAGCCTGCAGAAATTTTCGCCTAGTCAACGTAGTAATCATCGATTAACGCGAAAACTCCCAAGAAGCAATAAAATTTGATAAACTAGAATTTTATTAGGTTATGAAAAAAAATACCTATACATACATATAGGTATAATTACTTGTCCTGACTAGCTGACTGATTCATCAACGCAGAGCCTAAATCGCTGGGGCTACAAAGTTGAAATTTTGACAGTTGATGCTTTTTATGTTGTAAGCATCCATCTAAAAAAGGATTTTTGGAAATTCCACACCTAAGGGGGTAAAAAAAGGGATGAACGGTTGTAATCCACTTTTATTTGTCAGTTCATTTGCAGTGTCTCAAAATGGGACACGGCAAAGGTTGTTTACAAAGAGGTCCAACGGTAATTAAAACTAAAGATTAAAAACCTAAACACGTGAGCGGAGCCGCACGCAACAGCTAGTGTAATATAACTACGTTAGATAAGGTTGTATGGACTTGAATCCCTTTGCCTACCTTTTAAATGGAAAAACTTAAATAGCTTATAACTATATATTAATTAGCTAAGTATGAATGTAATAAAATATTTGAATTTTCATTCAATTTGAGACGCCCGAGTAAATAAATAAATTTGAAACTTTCACAAATCGTTAATAATGTAATTAAGAAATAAATAAATGGCGTTACAATCTAGAAAAACGCTCTTTTATAGATAAGGAAATGAAAAAGAAAAAAAAAATTAATATTCTGATGATTTTAATTTTGTTCAACAACAATATAGAATATACCACATCATCGCCAGCCCTTGGTAGTCCACTGCTGGAAACGAGCCTCCTCCATAAAAAGAGGGATTTCCCATAATCTCCACGCTTGACAGCCGTCTTGGAGCTCGTAGTAGTTTGCATTGGATAATAGGATAAGGCTGCTGCCTATAATCCTAGTAGATACATCCCCCAGCTGGTTATCAGCATCCACGGGGAGAGATCAAGTGACGCTAATATTATGCCGGCGCCACAGCGAGATATCCCACAACTCGTTATAATGTGAAAAAAAATACAGTACTAGCTTTTGCCTTTTGTCAGTTTTCCGCTACATGGGAAATCCCGATACAATCAAACATTTATATAAAAAGTGATAGAACCACTTTTACTTGAGCTCTTGTGCCTTAACGGCGACTACTAAAATAGGGATCAAGCTGTTTCGTCTATTCTACTAGACCGATTTTGATGAAACTTACCGCAATATTTAAGTAGGAGTAGTACCTTTAAGACTGTAACAGTTTAACCGAAATCTACGCGCTGGTTTTTGCGTAAAGTCCGAACAAACAAACAAACATCGGCAGACTTGGTCTCACAATCAGAAGTCCTTTATTAGTCGATCTAAGTAGATTGCTTTTGAATCTGTGATTTTTTTAAAAATTAACAATTTTTAAATTTAACTTACCAATAGATAGATTAGGGAAGTTTTATTGCCAATATTCGAACCATTATTCCATATTGGTAATATATCTAATAAATGCTTGGAGCTTGGAGACATTTTACGTGTGTAGTGGTGTTTGTACACACGGTGACTAAAACCGTAATAAACCAGTTTGCGTTAGCTACCGCGCGCCGCACTCTCGCATCAGTCGCGTAAAAGTAGCGTTAGAAATTAGTTATACATATTAAATTATCTTATTTTATTTTTTTTTATAAACAGGCTTTTGTTTAGGATTAAACATGCCAGCCACATTGTTCCCACAGATCATATTTAAGTAATCCTATTGATTTATACCTTTCCAAATAAACTCGTAAGTATACTTGGGTGGTATCATTAATACATGGCTTAAATTACCTTTAATATGTATAATATTAAGTACCTACCTACATATAAAAAAATACCTATCTAAATAAAAAAAGTTTTTATTTATTTTTGTGTAAATTAATTAAAAAAAATTATATTGTTTATTTATTCTTCGGCTGACCGTACTGTACTGTCTCTGTCTGTCTGTCTGTCACAACTAAACAGTGGGACCGATCGCTATGAAATTTGGCTCCGAGGTAGATATAATATCAAGGACAGACACCGATTAAGTCGTATCACCATCAACACAAATCTATTGTGATCGTAGCTTTGGACTACAAATAGTTAGACAGTCATTAAAATCTTCACCAACATCACCGGTCCATATTCGTCACAAGCATACGGCCATAGATCTCCCCCAATTAGGAGGGGGATTGGGCCGTAGTCTACCACGCTGGCCTACGCTAGCCTGGCGTAAGCTAGCATCAACATTAAACTGACTTTGAAATTTATAAGTACTAACATCTTTAGTTACAAAATAATGAAGTCAAAACCACTTCGAAAAATCAAACTAAATCACCTTCGTGAAAATTTTAATAAATAAATAATCCATATTAGTTACATCTGTGTCTATGAATCCATTTTAACTAAATTATATCGTGTTATTTTCAATTTTATTTTTTGTTCCTGCTAGAAATGTTTTAAATTGTATCCATAGGATTATCTTAATTTTCATTTCATATGAGATACAGCTGGGTAAAAATAATTTGAAAAGGGAAGCTGTACAACCTTCCGGGGGCTACGTCACGTCTTCTCATTGCTCATACCACAAAACCTAAAGACAAAAGTCTTTGACCAGTACGTCATACCCATCATGACATACGGTGCCGAAATGTGGGATCCGACGGTGTGACTAATCCACAAAGTTGCCCAGCGAGCTATGGGAAGGGCAATGATCGGAGTCTCTCCGTTGGATAAAATCCGAAATGAGGCTATCCGACAGGGAACTGAGATCACCGACTAAGCCACTCGAATAAGCAAGCTGAAGTGGCAGTGGACTGGTCACACTTGTCGCAGAAACGACATCGTTGGAGCACGCGAGTTCTGCAGTGGAGACCACGTTTCGGCAAACGTAGTGTGGGAGGCCCCCCGGCCAGATAGAGCGACGATCTGCGGAGAGTGGCTGGCAGCTACTGTATATGTGCAGCCGAAGGTCGTCTTAAGTGGTGAGCATTGGGAAGGGCCACGTCCAGCAGTGCAGTGCCACAGGCTGATAATGGATGAATAAATGAGTTACTGATATTTCTCGTTGACACGATTGCAGGCACCGCATTAATATTATGATCAAATAACAAAAAGCTGTCTAACAATCGATTATGTTCTAAATTTATTCGTAGGCGGCAATTACCGCGCCTGCAGTGACAATGAAAGTCTAATGGTGCGCTCACACCGTCCCAACGGACGCGCGGCCACGAGCCGTGCCGCCGCGCGACGTCGCCACTTAACCGTCACTTCGCACGATTACGCTACACCCTCATTATTATAAGTGATGACGCTTAAAAGCACTATTGAGGCATTCAATTTAGTAATTACTAGGTTTGTAGTCCACAGCACGAGTCATGTAAATGGTCCGACTTTAATGTACTGTTAAAAAATTTTAGGTTACTTTGTAAGACATTACTTAATTAGATATTTGCTAGAAAGTTCCATTTTATTTTTCTGTTGAAATATTGAATAAAATTACCGGATTTTTTAACATAGTTCATTATGAATTTTACATTCCGACGACTCGTGTGCATTAGTGTGCATTAGAAAATAATGATTACATCTTTAAAACATCTGCACGAGTTATTTTCTTAT
>WUAW01000358.1:30469-42960 GCA_017165845.1 Thaumetopoea pityocampa | reverse complement strand
CTAGGCGTTTTACCAGTCGACCTTTATTTAGATAGTGCTGACATCATACTTTTATAATGTACGTACATAAATCTCTCGCGTTACATGCCAATGATTACTAATATATTATAATATACTAGCTTCGACCTGCGACTTCGTTCGCGTTGACGTACTTAAACACATGTCGGAGACCATTAAAAATACAATTACAAATTATTTGATAACTTTATAAAATATTTTTTATCCCTCCGGAAAACTTTTTTCGGGATAAAATACTTTTATTATATTAGGGCACCCCCTGTGTCCTCCTCTGTACTCCTGACGATCTGTATACAAAATTTCACGATGATCGGTTGAGTAGTTGAGGGGTGAAAACGTAACAAACAAACAAACAAACTCACATTCGCATTTATAATATTAGTTAGGATTAGTTAGGATAATAGTAACTGAGGTGGTTATCGCTCAACAAGATTTATTAGTTAAATATCCTATATAATCATTAATATTTTAACTCCTAAATCAAACACATCAAGAACAAGACCTGAATATGATATAGTCATTACGAAATTCTACATCGGCAAATGAATGAATTAATTTAATCTGTCTACCCCGAATTAAGATTACATCACAAACACAGCGATCACCTCAAATGAATTATTGTTATACTAGCTTTTGCCCGCGGATCCGCCCGCGTGAATGTCAGTTCTCCGCTACATGGGAAATTCCGAAATAATCATAGATTTATATAAAAAACCTTACATCCATTTTTACTTGACCTCTCGTACCTTAACGGCGGCTATTAAAACAATGATCAAGCAATCTTCAATTCAATGATCAATTTAATTTCAAATTCAATTCTTCAATCTGCAATTCTACTGGACCGCTTTTGATGAAACATGCCGCAGTATTTAAGTCGAAATATTGCTTTTTGCGTGAAGCTCGAACAAACAAACAAACATCGACGGATTTGATTTCAGAAGCCTTAATTAGTCGATCCGAGTAGTTTTTTTTAAATATCTTTGATTTACAAATTTTGACATTTAACAATTTTATAACAGTATAGATAGATAGATGTTAATTTAAAACCTTAAATTTAATTTTAATGTGAAGTGTGTGAGATCCATCTCTAACAGGAAACAGTCGGCTCTGTTTTACCGCTTGCTATTAATGTCTTATAGACGGATTTACTTAATTCACCTAATATCGGCTTACGTAAGTCGTTGCCGCTTCCGACACAGGTGTGTTACTTATCATTTAGAGAGGCTGTTAGGTTGAAATTTCATCACTACGCGGCACTATGCTGTACAATTCACCGCACAATATACCTTATTAAACTATCTATTTATCTATACTATTATAAAATTGTTAGATGTCAAATAATCTAAATGAAAAATATTAAAAACAAACTACTCAGATCGACTAATTAAGCCTTCTGAAAGCAAATCCGTCGATGTTTCTTTGTTTGTTTATTTGGGCTTCACTCAAAAACCAGAAGGTAGATTTTAATCAATGAATTACAGTCTTAAAAGTACTATTCCGACTTAAATATTGCGTCATGTTTCATTAAAATCGGTCCAGTAAAATTGAAGACACAGCTTGATCCCTGTTTTAGTAGCCGCCTTTAAGGTACGAGAGCTCAAGTAAAAGTAGTTTATGGCTTTCATATAATTTTACTAGCTTTTGCCCGCGGCTCCGCCCACGTTAATGTCGTTAACATGTTCATCAAACAACATTATCTTACATACATACATACATAGACTCACGCTGGCACCTCATAAGGGTAGGCAGAGACCACATAAATCTTGTTATTCAATCAAAATATACTGCGATCTGCAAGACGCCTGCCAAGCCTGGATATTATGGCAAATTCCTTCTTTTTAAGCAGGCCCACATCTAACAGTAGTTGGATGTGGGCTTCCACGAGGTAATGATGTTGAATATTTCCGGTAAAATCACTCGTCCTTCTTTTCTTTTCTTCCTGACTTCTTCTTCTTCTTCCTGACTTATGTCAGAATCTGCGCTTAATTCAGGAGATGCGAGGAGTCGGATTCAGAGTGATTGATGATTATGATCTAACATCAGCTTCGTAATTCCCCACAATCCCTACTACTTTTAACGTTTTTAAAACCCTGGCTGGGACATACTGTTTAACGGATACTATTAATCGAACCCGCGTCACTCGTATCCGAAGCCAAGACCATAACATTGACGATTAATTGGCACAGTGACAGCGACCCTGCTTTTGTATGAGTCCCGGGTTCTAATCCCAGCAGGTACAAACTTTGCGTGATGGGCACAATAGTCTGTATCGAGTCATGGACGTATTTATCGAAATATGCATTAGTATTTATTTATATATGTATGTAATGCGTATGTATATGTTGTTGTCTAGTACCTAAAATAGATAGAATTCTAACTAGCGGTTGATCTGTGTAAAATGTCTAGGATTTTTATTATTTATGATTTTATTTCTTATCTCGGCTTTTGCCGGTTTTCTGCACGACCTAACCCAAGTGTGTATCAGTTCGTGGGATATTTTGAGTGATTGTATTAGGAAGGGAAAAGAGTGACGTATGGTATGTGGTTAAATGTGTATTTGTTTGAGCAATGGAAGGAGTGTCCTACAGTCTGTAAAAAAATTTCTGACCAGATGACACGTGTCTAGGTTCCCACAGCCTTTACGTGAAGAGATGAGGTGAAGCTATTAAGCCGGTGCCACACAGCAAACATTAACAGGTGCTAACTGATGATATAGTGTTCACCTAGTTCTTCTACGCCCTTATCCTGCAATTCACCTGAAAAATGACAAAGGTTTTTCAAAAACAATAGCGAACTCTATTTCTTCAAAACAATAAAATACATTTTGTTTACATCTGTCCGGTGTTGCCAGCATTGTTTTACTACAGCAAATGTGCCTTCGTAATGGTGTTAAAGTTTCATTAATGTATGTTTTGTTGTGTGTCGTAAAAGCCGTATTTGGATGTGGGCAGATAATACTGTCGAAGAGCATCTTTCTTGAATGGAAGCGTTCGCCCACGTGACGCACGCGCCGCAGTCAGCCCGCCCACGCGCCTGTAAATACTTCCCTAACAGTACCAGCGACAAATTAATCCGTATTACATTTTCAAACAGTTCCCCCTTTATTATAATATATGGCGAGAGTCAAACGATACCGAATGATAACGATATGAGCGCACATAAATTAATGGAGCCATTTTTAATTAAAAGTTGCATAATGTGAAGCCAATTCTAATTATACAATTTAAAATTCAGTAACTTTGCCCTATATTTGAGAATTATTATGTGAATTAAATATATCCACTTCATAATTACCACAGCAGTTAATAGACGTCCGTTGCTGAACATGCCTCTAATGATCGCCACACCGGAGAGCGGCTATGAGCCGCCTGCATCCACCGAACGACTGCGACCTTCTTCAGGCCATTGGCCCGCCTAGTCGGGGGTTGACCTGCATTCTAGGATCGCCATTCCAGCACTTTATAGCTCCAACCACTGCCATTTCAGCTTTGCAACCCTCGATTTCGATCAAATCGAAATCGAAAAAATCTCAATCAAGTTCCAATTGGCGACTCTACTTTGCGCATTATCTCATTGCGGATCCTATCTCGCAAGGAAATTCCGAGCATAGCTCCACTTACCAAATGTTTATTGGAAAAATGATCATTATATGTACATAACATATAATTACATCCATAACTTAGGTTAACATATGAAACTTATACAATGTAAGATATATAACTTGCCGTCTGTATAGTGTTGTTTTCTTGTTGTTTAGTACACACACACACATAATTATTAATTACACTATAATATAAAGTCATGCGTGACCATTAATGAAATTTGTCTTAATAACACAACAACTTTGCCCGCCTATCTGTCCATTGTAACATTCAATTGAAGCTATAAAAATATAGATTCCAGCAGTGACAGTTTAATCAATTCGTTTCACTGACACGGCTGACACATGACTATAATGTAATATTCACACGGACTAAAACTACAAAATACATCACACTAAAACTATAAAACAGATTTGGATTCGGCATTGACATTGACAGTTGCAAAGAACAAACTCTGCATCGCGTGCTTACAACACCTCAACATGAATTGTTCAAAACACGTAATTATTCGGGGAGAAAGCCTTTTCGTATTTTGTTTTGTATAGTTTACAGAATGGAAGTATTCTTTTATTGCACACCAGTTTAATACATTTTAGTAGTATATACATACATACAGTCACGCCTGTTTCCCATTGGGGTAGACAGAGACCACTTCCCTCCACCTGCTACGATCGTTTGATGTAGCAAACTGGCTATCCGCAGCCCACATTTCGCCTCCACGGGCAATGAGACGTGTCAGGTGGCGAACCACGACGCCGCCATTTTGTAAGGTTCTAAAGTATAATTTTAGTAGCATTATATTATAATTAAGCAGTGTACACGGGGCGGTCTTATCGCACACTGCGATTTCTTCCAGATAACCTTGTATGGACAAATGGAGAACAGGATAAAATGGAGGACTGTAGGTAAAACAGACAGTTTTATTTCAGCTGGGAAACAAATTTTTTAACATCATATAATTTATAATTTATTTAAGTGTATGAAAAGATGTGTAGATGTGGATGAGGCGAGAGAGGTCTGCCTACCCTTATGGGATACCGGCGTAAGTGAATGTATGTATAATTTATCCTTATATAATTTATCCTTGCCTATTTATTCTGCTATGAATATATTAAGATTTATAGACACGAGTTCTGTTTGGAATTTAGGGGCTCATTCATCATGTGGGTAATACCATTTTAAATCACATGTACCATCGCACTTCGCTATGAATCCAACCAACCATGCTTGACTTTGCATTGCAACTATAAATATAATTATAGCATGAAGCGATCAGTATTTCTCCTTCCACAAATCTCTTAATCTTTCCTCAAAGCCATAACCGTCACTGACTGTTTTGAAACTAGATACATATATCTATAATCCATAGATTATCGTAATAACTTTTAATCTATTTTATATACATCTGATCTTCATGTAATATATACTTAAACCTCTAGTCAATAGCTTTGTAAATCTCATTTTTCCGTGTTTCTGAAAGCACTTAGGTATATAAAAGAGTTTATGGTATACAAAGGAGAAACAAGAAAATATGCTGGTTTTATACTTGCTAATGCTCACGAAGAATACCAGTTGCTGTTATTCAAAATCGCTCATCACGTGTTCACTAAATATAACATTTATTTCTTTCACATTCTACCTGCAAATAATAGAAATCCTATTTTAAATACGAAGGGGTTCATCAAATGGGACTACTAGTATCTTACTTACTAGTATTTTACCTACTAGTATCTTACCTACTAGTATCTTAGTATATTCTAAATTATGAACGCTTGAAATATATTCTCTAATAAGTTAATATCTCGAGTTAATACGAAATGAATATTTATAATATTAAAGTTATATTTGAGAAAATTAGAAAAACAGTACTATTAAATAATCATTCTTCTCCAAAGAATATAAATTCATCTACTAATATTATACGAACATAATGATAATTTAGACTATTAACAGTGTTTACAAGAAAAAAAAAACGTCATTACAAAAATCGGAATCGAAAAATCAACAAAATCTTTGCCATTAAATATGTATTAAAAGGGATCATTCTGGTAATATCTATTTTTTGAAATTGTTGTTCATACATACATTTTATATAGACAACAATTTCAAACAGTAGCCTGACTATATAAAACCCAGACTTTACAACAACAGAAGTGGATTAATTCGTAACCGCATTTACGAGAATGATGTCAGTCAAGTAATTTCTGCTTTTAAATGTCGCGACGCTTTTTACTGCAAATAGAGCATGTGTGTATACGAGGGTCATGCCATAGGAAATTAAATACTCTTTACTCAATTGTTTGATACTGACTATTAAATAATCTTTTTTTCAATTATTTGACACTGACTATTAAATACCCTTTTTTCAATTGTTTGATACAGACTATTAATTTTCTTTTTTTTTTTCAAATGTTTGATACTGACTATTAAATACTGTTTTTTTTTCAATTATTTGATACTAACTATTACTAGTATACATCGTCGTAAATTATTTGCTTAGAAATTTGAAAATGGAACAACTTGAATTAATTTTTTTTCTTTTTTTTCGGAGATAATCTGGTGGGAATTTGTTCGCAATAGTGCAGTTCACTCGACGTGATTTTCGCGTTATACTTTATTATCTATGACTATAAAAAGTGTTAAACCCGCAATAATGTTTTAAACTTTTTTGCCGAAACCTTAGTGATCCTGCTAGTTTATGTGCAGTTTTCATTTAGTTTGCTGAATTTAATAAGATACTTGAAGATGAGGTGAAGTCAGGTCGGCCCCCAACAGCGGTTACTCGAGAAAACGCCCGTGCTGTTCGTAAAATTATTCTTAAAAACCGACGAATTATGTATCATCTAGAGAGCTTGAGCGAAAACTGGGACATTTTTACTTCGTTTCAAAAATTAAAAAGCAAAGAAGGTTAAAATCAGTGGCTGTTTATAATTTTAACAGTAGTTAGATGTGTAAAAAAGAGTGGTCATTGATATTTCCGAAATGGTTTAAATCGTTGATACCCAAAGTGGTTTATATCGACCCCCAGGGGTCGATGATGACGTGCAAGGGGTCCACGCCAACTATCAAAATCACATTTGAAGTTAATAAATTTACAAAAATTTCATATTAACAACGCTTTGGGGGTCTACCCAAAAATGAAAAAAAAAAACATTACAAGTGGTCTACAAGCCAAAAAGTTTGAGGACGTTTGGTTTAAACGCATGGAAAAATATATAAATACCCATGGTGAATACTTTGAAAAAATCGATACCTGTAATGAATGAAAAAAAATTATAATTTTTGAGGAACTAATTTCTTTTGGCATGACCCTATTAATCATGTCGCATTGCCAACATACGAGTATTTGTCACACACCGCCGAACAATAAACTCTATAGAATGACGACTCGTAAATCAGACAGTTAAATATAAATAAATATTTTAATTTACGCAGTTATTTCAAAGCCGAACTGCTCAAGAAAGCCTTTTTAACTGACAACGAAACACATATTTCACCCGTAATGGTATCGCAGTGAAATGACCGTCAGAACAGAATAGAACTAATTCTATATCCTTCTAATGTAAGCATCGTAATCGTACCCATTTTACGAGGGATAGCGACGCGGCATTATCATGGGTATCATGGGTACATGGGTATCATGGGTAATTTTTTATAGTTTTGATGCCCTCAGACTTATTCTTAAACTATTACCATATTTTTGTATTTGCTCCTAAGCAAACAACCTTTTGGTTAAAAGGACGGTTATACTCTAATAAAATTACAATCAAATCAGTTTGAAGACGTTTTAGCATTTGTAGTATGCAGCCAGCAGATAAATAAATAAACTAATACTCTCTTTGTTAAATATTACCTATACATATTAAACGTAATTTAATATTTATAACTAACTTTTAACGCTACTTATAGGTAATGATTCTGCTGTAACATAACTAAATTTATACTCTCCCTATCTTTTTCTAATGCCAAACGCCAAAACGAGATAGCAAAATTTTTTAGCGAGTACTGACCCACATATCTGTGAAAAGGTACAAATAATGGTGCTGATTCTGTTGTAACAGAACTTAACTAAATTTAGTCTCTCCCTATCTTTTTCTAATGTCAAACGTCAAAACGAGCAAACATTTATAGCGAGTAACGACCTACGTTTCTGTTAAATGGTTCAAAAAATGTTGCGTTTTTGCGCATCTTTAGTCCGTATGTTCCGTGATCGCGTTTAAATCTTTTAATTTTGACATATGTATACGAATCTGACAGCACCAAAATTGTAGTCATCTCGTTTTAGCGTTTGACATTAGAAAAAAATAGGGAAGGACTAAATTTAGTTAAGTTCTGTTACAACAGAATCGGCACCAATGTTGCGTTTTTGCATATCATTGGTCGGCATGTTCCGAGATCACGTCAATTTTTTTTTAATTTGGACGTGTTTAAACCAAACTGACAGCACCATAATAGTAGCTATCTCGTTTTGGCGTTTGCCATTAGAAAAAGACAGGGAAAGTCTAAATTTAGTTAAATTCTGTTACAGCAGAATTACCACCATAAACGACTGACGCGAGAGCGCGGAACACTTAGTGGCTAGCGCAAACTTGTTTATTCCGGTTTTTGTCACTGTGTCTATTTGCACAACAACAAACGCAAAAATCTCCTCCAAGCTGATTTGTCTGTAAACGCTTGCAATTTCGTCTTATATGGAAAAAATTAAAATAACTATAATTATAAAAAAAATCTAACGATTGTTCGGCCTCAAATAACTTTGACCTAGAGTCGATTTAAATTCGGGGACAGAGCTTACAAAAAACGTGCGTGTAAATTAGTCCTCGTTACGTATAAATCAGACGTGCACAATCGCATTGTTCGAGCCAAGAGTTCACAACAAAGACGTTACGTAATTTTGAAAACAATAGAATCTTACCTATATAAAATGTCGGACGTTTCTTACGTATTGCGATAAGACTCTGAATGACTTTCTTAATTCTGTGTGACTAACTCTATACACGCTGTTTATGTCGGAAGAGGAAGAAGTCTTTTATTTTATCGTATCTAGGCATAACTTCAACATTATCTTTGCAACCATATGCTCTAACATCTGAGGATATTTTGTGACGACGGTCAGATAATGCGTTTGAGAATATATGTATATACGAGTATTCTTATAATAATTTGTATTGTCAAATTTTACCTAGACTTCTAATACGAACAGATTTTATCTTACAGTGAACCTGATGGTGGAATATGTATTATATCCATTTTTTTATAAGTCAAATGAAATTATTTAAAAATCTGACTGTAGGTAATCTATCTGTGTATAGTTATATAAAAATATCAGTATTTCTTTTTCTATCTAGAAAAGTTTTAGAAATTTAACATTAAGGTGCTATTATTATTTATCAAAACGATCAACTCTAAGGAGATTATTTCTCTAACTATGAAAGTTGTAGCTCTATAAAAATATATGTTATTCTTGACAATATTACGCAGGGTTTGACTGATTTATAAACATAATTAGAAATAGTTCGCTGGATAAAAAAAATCGCAGACATACCTCTTTTTAAAGATTTAAAATAGTTTTTCTAATCATCGGTAATTGCAATTCATATGAAAATTACACCATAAAATTTCAATTCATGAACTCTATAGACTGACCGATTTAAAATATTAAATTTATTATTTTAAAATGTTTTAAATTGCACATTACTGAAAAGCACTGGTCGATTTCACTCCTCGGCCGCGACAAAACTTCTAATTTTAATAGACCTGACAATTGACAAATAAATTTTATGTTTTTCTTATTGTAAAAAATAAGAAAACAGTTAAAAATAACTATTATTATACTGGCAAAAAATACATTGTTATGCAGTTTCGGTTACGCACGTTTTTACAGGCAGCGTTGTGAAGTATTGGCGGCTACTCGAGTGAAGCGTTACGTGAAGTTTTATATTTTAACCTTATTGTGATATGTAATATATAAATTTGGTGTTTTTTATGTATTAACCGTCAATAATCGTGAACAATATTGAAACATTAGAATAAAACTGTGACTAACACATCAAAGGTTTTCAAGACTATATGGCCTGCGGGAATTTTGTCTGGGTAATGTGGTATTCGTCGGATTGACTTATATTGATCAATATTTTATTATTAACTTAAAAAAATATTATATGACTCGAAATATTAAAACACTAGACACAAGCAGAAATGACGCGAATTCGCAGCCGATTGCCACTATGACAAATAGAAAAGAAGATAGACACCATTACATCCGAAATAAAAAGATATACATGGCAGCACATGAAGGGACGAGAAGATCGTAGATTTGTTTTATAAAAAAAAAAAATAATACAGGCACAAGTACCGCGACCACAGACGACAAAGGGATCGCGTACGTTTTTTAATATATTTCTCCGGCGCTTGATACTGCGCCGAAACACCAGTCGTTCCATTTGTTTGCATGTCATGATGAGCGGCCGCGCTTCAAACCCGCGAGATTGCCATTACACACCTTTTCAACGCCGCCCTATTGTCCTCCAATAGATGGCGATAAAACATTCCCTACGTGATGGAATTTTTATATTTCCGATCCCTAGACGCCTTTAGAATGATTATTTAATAAATATTATATACATTTTGTATAGAATAATCACAAATACGTCCCTATGAATAAAAGATTTATTGACAACTGATGATGATGATTGGTACAATCGCAGTGACCCTGCCTTATATGCCAATGAGTCCCGGGTTCGAATCCTGAATAAACTTTTGAATCCGAGTCATGAACGTATTTATCTATTTATGTATTGTATTTATCTACATATGTATGTATATCGTTGTCTAGTACCCAAGATACATGAAATCCTACTTTGAAACTAGATTAACGGGTTTGAAAATTGTCCAAAATAAATATTATTATTATTTATTAGCTATTTTAGATGTTCATAATTTAGCGCGAACACACACTTTGCACTGGGTATTTTTGCCAAATTACTCTCTAAATCTTTACAGTTATGTGTAAAATATAATTTATAACAATAAATTTCAGATAAAATAGACCAAGATAGATTACCGAATATAAAAGTAGCAGATTAAACTTGATTTTTATTTAAATAGATCTTAGATACGTATCGTCGTTACTATTACTATTATAAAATTGTTAAATGTCGAATTTTCAAATATCAAAGATATTTAAAAAAAACTACTCAGATCGAGTAAGGGCTTCCGAAACCAAATCTGTCGATGTTTGTTTGTTTGTTCGGTCCTCACGCAAAAACCAACGGGTAGATTTTGGTTAAACTATTACAGTCTTAATGGTACTATTCCGACTTACTGCGGCATGTTTCACCAAAATTGGTCCAGTAAAATTAGATACAGCTTGATCCTTATTTAAGTAGCCGCCGTTAAGGCGCCTCCCCGACCAAAACGCCGTGTCAGTACAGTTTTCAACGCCTATCTATTCCTTATTTAAAACAAAATCAAATAAAAAAATATACATTATATTTCTTCAATTGGAAAATTCAAATTATTTTTAATAGAGTAAATATTGCATGAAAACTCGTTATGAACAAACCACAAAAATGAGAAGAAAATGTTGATCGTATGCGTCTATTTTTAAAGTATATATTATTTTAATTTGCAACTAACACCTGTAGATAGACAATTTAATAATGAACATTTTGTATATATATTATTGTTTAACTTAATTTCTGAATACTTAAAATGTAACCATATTACCAAAAGAGAAATAAAATATTTGGAAATGGTTTACTGACTTCGTTGCCACGTTCATTGCAGCTACAATGCTGGGCGTATCCCGGGATCCCGGTATTACCTGTATATAATCCCGAATTCCCGGGATCAGAATAAAGCCGGGATCGAGTTCTCTAATCACGGCATTCCATTTCAGTTGTGCGTCGCGCGATTGCGCCCGCGACGCCGTCGCTTGCATCGCTGTCTGCTTCATGTGCGCTGGTATGAGGTGAGTCACTCGACTATACAAGCCGCTGTGTGTACTAATAGTATTCAAATCTGCTCTATTATGAAAACGCGCTATGAACTAGAAACTATATTTTTCCAGCGCGCTGTTTTATACGCTATGATATAGCGCACGGCTGCGGAAACCAGATTTATCTGGTTTCCGCAGCCCAATACAGAAAATTGCGCGATACGTACCTACACAGCCGAATACCCCATACAGCGAGCGGACACGCGGCGACTGATAAGCGCGAGCGCGACGTGCTGAATGATATACGCAGTTACTTATAAACTCCCCTTAATTTTTAATCAATTGCTTAGCAATAGATTAGAAAAAATCTTACTTATAAACGCAATTTAGCGTAAAGAGGTCGCTAAGTAATACTTAAATATCTGTCAAAATTAAACACCGTCGGGACGTAGTTTAAATTTGGCTAAGAGACAAGATTGCGGATTTTATTTGAATCAGCTGATAACTCAATAGGGCAACGATTGGAATTTCTGCTTTGAGGTTATTTTATTTCTTGAGTTGTGCTATATCAATTATGGACTTCGACAATCTTCTTCGAAATTTCAATAAAGTGTAGAAAAAATAAATAATTTTGATGCCAATGAGAAGACAAAGGAAGAATTACAAAGTTCGTTTTAATTCGTCAAGAGAACTGTCGGAGGCAGAAATTGGATCTTCATATCGATTTCTCAAGAAAAACATGTAGAATTCTCGAATTATTGAGATCTGATCTGCAGGTAGATACACGAGGCAACAACGTCCCAGTAGAATTACAAATAATGACTGTAATCATATATTGGGGTCGTCATGAAGTATATTGCCTGAATTCTCTTCGGAAATATTTTAAACGATTTTTTAAATTATATTTTATGGCCTGGTATTTGAGACCTTTA
>WUAW01000357.1:35741-45927 GCA_017165845.1 Thaumetopoea pityocampa | reverse complement strand
GTTTGGACTTTGGGCGTTCATAATCCCGCCTGTTGTTAGGATCCACTCATACCCCTTGCAATAAGACTCTGACTTCTAACAAAATAATGCTAGTGTGAATAGAAAGTTTAAGTAATTATTTATAAATTTAGTTTATAAATAATTAATTATTTATAAACTACTCATTATGATACTTAATGAAGTATTCCTTAATAAACAAGAAAAGCAGAACTTACCGTTTCATATAAGGACTTAATTTCATCTGTATCTTATTAAAACTTAAAATTTACATTAATCATTGAAACTCGTGTAAAAATTCATAATGTCTCATAGAACTACTGACCATAAATATTCAATGCCCATATATTTTTTATTCCGCTTGACAACCGTTTAAATCGGTTGTCATAACAATACGATATCGATATGTTAAGCGCATTTGTGCATCACTAATCGATGAGATTATAACGATTAAATGTCAACGAAGTTGACACCTGTCAATTATGTATCGTGCTATTGTGTATTTTACTGCAACGATATTAGGACGGTTTTTGATAATTAATCTTATATAAAGTTATGCTAATAGAAGTGTCCGCTTGTTTTTATGTAAATGTTATGTTAGTACCTACCTATTTATATGTAATTATGTATTGCTTATTTTATAATGTCATGTATAAACGTCGGCAGGATAAACTTTATCTACTATGTGCAAAAAATGAATATTTTGTTTGCCAATCAGCGAAATGTCTAAATCGCCAATAGGAAAACTTGTTCGAGCGGTCTAATTTTATTTATAATTGCCATAAATGACTATGATTGGTTTTAACACGTAGATTGTATTCGTGGGTAATTAATTATTAGATATACCATAAGGCCTTTTGATATGACTATTATCACAAACTATCTATTATATCTAAAATCTTTCATAATCTTCAATTAATTTTTTCATGGCTTACATCTCAGTGAAAATCAGGGTTTATGATTGAATTTTACTTGCTGTACGGCATCAGTATAGTGATAAGATCACTCTATTTGCTTCGGGGATGCTGTGAGAACCAGTTAGGGGATGTAGCAGGATAATGGGCTGCAGCGTCATCCGTCAGCGGTATTCAGTCTCAATCTACTGCGATCTTCAGGAGTCCTACTAAGCATGGAGGTTATGACAAATTCTCCCTTTTTAAGAAGAAATCCCATTACTTGAAAATTGATACGAGACTAACATTATTGATTATGAGGATATAATGATTATTAAATAATAATTATTAATAATGATTATATTATATGATATAATGATTATTAATGATGATTATTAAATCATAAAAAAAATTGGTGCATTTTGACACCTTAAAATAATTTTTTAATTTTCCATATTCACAACTCTATTTTAAACAGTAGCAGGTACTATCACAAGTAGCCAGTTAATGTTTTTTCAACGAACATACATACACTCACGCCGGTATCCCACAAGGGTGGGCAGAGACCACAGTTCTCCACATGCTAGATCCTGACACATCTCTCTCGCCTCATCCACATACATAAATCTTTTCTGCACTTTCGTCGATTAAGCGTACTAAAAACTTAAGAACAATAAAGTTAACTTAAACAGATTAACAGTAAAGGTCAAGATCTTTACCGTTGTTTAGTTTAAATATGCCTTTAAAAAATTTTAAAAGCTTTCTTCTAACCAACTTTCCTGTAATCCGGTTCGGTTATAAGATCTTCGGAATTACAGATTAGGTAACAACGTGTCTATATTAAAATAGGAACTATATCAATCTGTCTGCCCCCGCGGTCGGTCTATAGAAACGCGTGTAGACACAGCGGTATACGTTAAGCATTTTCTACCCACAAAAATTTACAAACTGTTTTGTTACCAGTAATTACTGAACTACGCATACGACAATCAACGGGAAAAGACCACGCGGTCGCTCACCCATCCATTGGCCAGACCTAGTGAAGATACTCACCGACCTTTTGTACGCACAAAAAATGACTGTCGCCCCATACCGCCGCGCCGAGGGCACAGCACGACGGTTCTCTGAGGATTGCACCCACTAAAAATTGTGCGACATCCGCCTTGGCCCTTACGCCTGAGCAGGGAAAGCACGCTAGCAGTCATCCGTTATTCGGGCGGGCTCGGCTGTAATCGCTCACGGACATTTTCTTTCAGGAAGTGATCACTCCCTCTCTTCCACCGAGAGAGCCTTAAGGCTCTTCCAAGTAGCCCTTTCGACTCCCAGACACTCACCGGCTTGCCTATACCTGAAGCTATAAAGACCGCCTTGGACAGGAGTACATAGATGAGCATAGTGCATCAAGCAGTCGGAAATCGTCTTTAGCTCGACGCGACCTTAATGAAGATACCGACTCAGAAGAGGAATTACTTATCTTCAGGTGGCATGACACAAAACAACGTCTATTCGTAATAAAATAATGAATATATATAATAATAATTAAATAATTATGTAATTGTCAGCACCATCTAAAGATCGACTGGTAGGAAATGTCTTAGGTTAATGCCTAATGGCCACTAATACATGAAGTGTAAATAAATAATTAAATAATTTAAAGTACTAATTTAGCTTACATATTTACTTACTGAACAGGATCAACGAGCTCATTTCATCGGAGTACCTACTAATAAAAAACAGGTAAAACCATTGTTTCCAGTAACATCACAAACTACTCGCAATTGCAATAAAAATAAAATAAATAAAAAATGGCGTCTCCACATCACTCACTGTCCAGCCGAGGCATGCAGTGGCTACCGTTTTTTTTTTAAACGCAGGATGGCGTTATGCACCACTGCTTACGACATTAATATTAATATATTATCGATTAATTATTTATATTCCTCATTTAGCGATTCACAAATTGAGTCGTTCGAAATGTGATTGATACCTCTTGTGATTTGAAGCGACTGATGTGAAACGGATTTTTAGTTTTTGTGCAAAATGACATGTTACGATTTATGAACTTTTGTGAAAATATGTTCATTGTGTCAATAATAAACGGATAAACTGTGAACTTAGTGAAAAGATTAGAACGATATTTCCTTAGATTAGTGCATTGATTTGATTTATTTATTTATTTTTTATTATATCATATATATAGTAAACGAGCATAAATCAGCAGATAAATCAGCTTAGAGAGAGACATTTTGAGTTTGTAGTAGTGTTTGTACATACAGTGACTAAAACCGGAATAAACCAGTTTACGCTAGTTACCACGTCCTCGCACTCTCACATCAATTGTTTATAAATGGCGTTTGAAGTTAATTACGCATATTAAATTACGTTTAATATGTATACCTATAAAAGTAAAAATTAATGTATAAAATATTTATCTATTTATCTGCTGACCGTAATGCTATTACAATCGCAAAAATGTCTCCAAACTAGTTTGGCTATACCTGACATTAAGTGACTAGGCGTTATCCATTGAAATCTACAGAAGATTCGGAATGAGTTGATATACAAACTGTTCTGATATCAATATAGATGCGTTGCTACTTTTGAAGACTAGCTGATCTAATGTCTGTGATTGCGGGGACCTTACTATGTAATCAGAACACAGCAACACTGAAGAAGAACTAATGATTGGCGGTTGAGTAAACGTAAGGTGGTGATGCTCACACCGCGAAAGCATGCTCGCCCAAACCCCGGCGGCTGGGTACAAGGGCCAGAGACGGACGTCGTGTGGGTTTTAGTAGGAGCAAGCCCCACGTAACCGTTGTGTTGTACCCTCAACACAGCGGTATGCATTCAGCCAGAAAAGAAGGTAGTTATGTCCACTCTCCATGGTTATTAGTTTCACGCCACGAGTAGTAATTATAAAATTCTAATATATTCATTAATGATAATGATAATTCACTAATTAATGATTAATATTATTTATTTATTTACTAGATGTTGCGCGCAACTTCACCCGCGTAGACTATTTACGAACTTACAACGGAAACTTTCCCAAGCATCCTTGAGGTCATAAATTTAGTCAAAAAGACTCAAAACTACAAAAATAAAATATTTTAGCAAATTAATTAAAGTTTAGTTTGAAAAAATGTAATCAAACAACAGAAAAACTATGTTTACTCGTATATCATTTTAAAAGTCTTATACATAACATACGTACATACAATCACGCCCTTTTCCCTGGCTCTCTGGTTGGGAATCAAACCCCGGTCTCCCTATTGAAAGGCGAGTATACTGACCAATATACTACCGAAGAATTGGGGTAAGCAGAGACCACTTCCTTCCACCACTTTTCGCCCCCGCGAGAAATAAAACATGTCGAGTGACCAACCACGTCGTCGTTTTTAAAAATCTTATATCTTCTATATACTTAAAAAAAAAAATCTAGACAATAAACTTCAAAAAACTTAGTGAAGCCCGTAAAGGTCATATCGAAAGCCCTCCTTTGTAAACAGTAATAAAAGAAGAAA
This sequence comes from Thaumetopoea pityocampa, assembly GCA_017165845.1. Taxonomy (NCBI): domain Eukaryota; kingdom Metazoa; phylum Arthropoda; class Insecta; order Lepidoptera; family Notodontidae; genus Thaumetopoea; species Thaumetopoea pityocampa. The sequence continues at coordinate 41,510 of WUAW01000357.1, read as the reverse complement.
AAATCATCGGTTTCATTATTCATGCCTTTTCACATAAACACTAACATCTCACATAAGCCGGTCCAAGCAAGTGGCGGAATAGTTGTATGCGAGAGGGACCAAGTCACCAAGTTCCCGGTGCTATGCCGGGTATGTTGGACACGTCTTTGTGCGCGCCGCCCTGTGTACGCGAATGCCGGCCGCATGGAGTGGCCGGATTTGTTGCATACCACCATCCTTGCAGTTGACGAAACGCGTTCACTGATGAGAAAACGATGGTTATTTTTATTTTGAATATTTTTTTTGTAGAATTATTTATACTGTATACATATTATAATATCTAAGATTGGACAATACATACGCGTCATATTTACAGTAAATTGGCACATGCGTTTATTTGTGTATGTGAACGTCTTCAAATAACTAAAGAACGGCGTGTTTACCCGATAGTAGAGATTTTTTTCAACATTGTATATGCAATCTAATCTTTAATTAATACAATTTAGAAGCACGTTTTATTGTCCATACGAGTAAGCGAGAAAGTACAAGCGCCTGTCTGTTCTCTCACTCATACAGGCGACAATGGCGACAATGAGTGCTGCCAATCATTGAGGGGTCCTTTGTTGCCGCGTTTTTGACGTTTCTTTTGTTAACTACGCATATTAAACATGAGTTTAGTGGCTTTGCTTCAAATATCAACAACAGATTCCTTTTCGGTATCCAATCTGTTGGCAACTGCCATCGACCACCAACCCCATAAATCGACACGGTCGTACAACGATGGTCGTAATTCTGTTGTAACAATTAATTAGCTACAATTTTGGTGCTGTCAGTTTCATTTAGACACGTCAAAATTAAAAGATTTAAACACGACTTCTGAATACACGGGCTAAAGATACGCAAAAACGCAACATTTTTTGAACAGTTTGACAGAAATGTAGGTACTCGCTATAAATGTTTGCTGTCTCGTTTTGGCGTTTGACATTAGAAGAAGATAGAGAGAGACTAAATTTAGTTAAGTTCTGTTACCGCAGAATTACCACCAATGTCACAACTACAAAATGGCCAAGGAGAGCAGTTTAAAGTTTTGGACTATCATATCTCTATATATTTTTGCATACTAATTGTAGGTTATTATTAATTAAATCATTTAGATTAAAAAATTTGTAGATGAGATATTTTTCTACCACACTGACAAAATAGCGTGCTATTGGTAACATGTAAGGTTAAGAAAACTACCATAGTTCGGCCGTTGGGAGAATGCGTTCCTGACAGTACCTGATCATATATTAAATGTCACTTTGAAGTGTCAATTCATGATAAAAGTATTTTGATAATATACGTGTGTACCTTGTAATATATAATATATCTGCTTAAACGTAATATTAGATTTTAGCTTAATATTGAATAAATAAAAAATACAGTATTATTTCACAGGTGTCAGGAACGCATTCTCTCAGCGGCCAAATATTAACATAAATTTACAACTTCCCATACTCATGGGGTTTCAAAAGTATCCTCTAGCCAAAACGACGAAGAGTAGGACTCTTCCTACTCGTCGTCGTTTTGGCCAGAGGATACTTATTACTTATTTCTAATCGCCAAGTCTCTACTTAGCGATTAGAAATGTCATTCCAATACATTTTTTCTCATTTATATTACGTTACGTTAGCGACTGTAGAAAGTTAACTTGGCTAGGGGGCAGTTCCGTAACGTTATGCACGCTTGCGTGTAGCAATCATAGTGCGCTTCGTCTATTATGTTTTTATCATATGAGACTAATTCTTACATAGTCGAACAAACTAACAATCTTTAACTGCGCTTTTTTACTGCAATATATTGTTTGACGAAACCAAGCTAGCCGCAGATAGTCGTATGTTACTACACATAAGATACAATTTTATGGTGGAAATGGTTAAGTTTGTTACATACTCGTACATATACTCACACCGGTATCCCATAAGCGTAGGCAGAAACCACACTTCGCCACATACTACGACTCTGATAGACCTATCTCGCCTCAGCCACCTCATACATCTTTTCATACACTTTTGTCGATTAAGGGTACTTGGTGATTGACTTTTTTGAAACAACTTGTTAATTTAATCAAGGTAGGTTTTTCCTGGGCGCCCTCTTCCGGCAGTTAAACTCACCAGTACTTCGTTTCACTTGCCCAGTACATTCATTTCGTCATTCGTATCTCACTCATCCTTTTTATTATAAGTGACCAAGCCATTGTAACATTCCTTTCTCGATCCTTGTCACCATATCTTGCTTATCGTGCTATTCCTCAACCGATCAGTCAGGGTGACTCCACATATGTATATATCCATATTGATAGTACATATTATAAAATAGATCATTTTCGCAATTTGTTATGAAATACTACGTAATAAATATTATACAATAATTAGTAAATCGTTGTGAATGTTACTTTAGTTTTCTAAGAATCTTTCTCAATCTGTAATTGTATTTGACACACGGGCTTACTGAAACGAGCAACTTAAAAAATCAAACATGCAATTGTTTAGACTTTAGTTAAAAGATAAACCGAACACGTGGAATTGTTCAGTGTGAATATAATGATTCATATTTATCATTAATACTAGCTTTTGCCCGCGGCTCCGCCCGCGTGATTTTCGCTTTTCCGCTACATGGGAAATCCCGACATAATCATAGATTTATATAAAAAGCCACGAACCATTTTTACTTGACCTCTCGTACTTTAACAGCGGCTACTAAAACAGGGATCAAGCTGTATTTTCATTTCTACTGGACCGATTTTGATGAAACATTCCGCAGTATTTAAGTAGGAATAGTAATTTTAAAATTGTTATAGTTTAACCAAAATCTACCAGCTAATTTTTGCGTGAAACCCGAACAAACAAACAAACATCGACGGATTTGCTTTCAGAAGCTTTTAATTAGCTTTTATTTTTTTAATTCGACATTTAACAATTTTATAATAGTGTAGATCCTTAGTTCCCAAAGTGGTCCAGGTGGACCCCCAGGGGTCCACGGGAACCTCGACGGTGGTCTACGTTGGCGTACGCAAATTTCCACAGTTAAATCTTCACATTTTTTGTCGAGTTTTGGGGATATGGTAGAAATGTAGCTACAGGAGGTCCACCGGAACCAGCTAAATTTTGAAAGTGGTCTGTGAGAAAAAAGTCTAGGAACCTTTTTATAGATTATATTTGTACAGCACAACTGTGGAGCGATCGTATTCCTTCTTCCAACAACACCTAATAAATCCAATCTCCGTACAGAGTTGTTATAGTCTATCAGCTGCATTAATAATTTCCAGAATGCACCAACAAAAAAAAGTCGGTGCGTGACTGACGAAACATGGAGTAAATATTTCCCATTGTGGTCGCCCCATATGCTATGTGGTCGGCCATATTGCAATATTTGCCGCTCTTTCTTTTTTTTTAAATGTATTATTTTTAACAATGGCAATGTGGATGTGACGGATGATATACTATATTACAATGATAGGAGTGTGAATATTATTGGTATTTTAAAGGTAAATTTATTTAAATGGCAAATATATTAAAGGTAAATTTATTTAAATGGCAAATATAATAAAGGTAAATTTATTTAAATGGCAAATATATTAAAGGTAAATTTATTTAAATGGCAAATATATTTTGAACACATTCATCTAGCACCAAACTAGAACACTGTGTCTTCGTCCATGACTCTGATACAAACCTGTGCCTATCACCCCAAGTTGCTTCTTCCGGGATTGAAACCCAAGACATTAGTCTTGGCACAGAAAGCAGGCTCACTGCCACTATGCAGAACAGTCGTCAAAGCGATTACAAATGTATCCAAATTTAAAAAAAAATATAATTTAAAATTTATATTTCAGATATAATAATATTCTTGATACTTTCACACATATTGATCTAGTTTCAAACTAAGATTACTTGTGTCTTGAGTACTAGACAACTATATACATTCTTATATAGATAAATATAAACTATATACATTCTTATATACATAAATAGATATAACTCAGATACAAACATTAGTGCTCATCAAACAAAATTTGTCCTTACTGGGATTCGAATACTGGGACTCATGGTACAGAAAGCAGGCCTGTCTGCCAGTATAGCAATTAGTCGTTAATAACGTTGAAGCATCCTTACTACTGGTACAAGGGTATCCCCTTGACAGGGGACGGATCATTACTTACTTTATCACGCTACTTGTCCTAATATGTTGTATAAAAGGTTTTTATCTGCTTGTGTACAATAAAGAATAAATAAATAAATAAAATACATTATTAACAGAATGATTATACTTCTTCATCATCATCATATTAGCCAACAGACGTCCACTGCTGGACATAGGCCTCCTCCAATTATCGCCACACCGAGTGGCTATGGGCCGCCTGCATCCACCGATAGCCGCGACCTTCACCAGGTCACCGGTCCGCCTAGTCGGGGGTCTACCGGCATTACGCTTTCCGGGTCGGGGTCGTCACTCCAGCACTTTAAGACACCAAAGACTATCGATTCTGCGAGCTATGTATTATACTTAACGCCAATAAATCGCTGTGGTTTGCCTGAGTGCTGCGGATTCGTAGTTATATAAACTAATACGGGCTGTTTTACTTTCTATATCAAATGGAGAAGATAGTATCTAATAGCATAATTAGAAGAGTAGGATTTACTCAAGGAATACTTAGTCTTTTAGCCTGTCCGGCAAATTGACTTAAGTATACGGGTAAGCAACCCCGGCGCCCCGAGCTACTACTGTCTCCTCTTACTCCTTCCGAGATAGTAGTATCCTATACCCTATAGTCCTTTTCCTAAGTTCCATATTCTCTGCTTAATACACCTTTCCTACCTCATCCTCTTTTTTTTCTTCTCCCCTAATCCGTGGGAACGCAATGAGGAACTGTAACACTTTTGAAACTTATAAAATGGTGGCGTCGTGGTTCGCCACCCGATATGTCTCGTTGCCCACGGGGGCTAAATGTAATCCACATTATTTATGTGGATAGCCACTTTGCTACAATAAATGGTCGTAGCAGGTGGAAAGAAGTGGTCTCTGCCTACCCCAATGGGAAAGAGGCGTGACTATATGTGTGTATGTAGTATGTATTATGGTCTCTACCTACCCTTATGAGATATCGGCGTGAGTGTGTGTATATATATATATATGTAATATCTAATAGCAAATTCGCGAAGGCGTCTTACACTAGATAATGGATATGAGTCAGTAAAATAGTTAGTGTCTGTTGTTTAATAACTATAAGGGAATAAAGGGAATGAAGCAAAAGTAGAAGAAACATACAATGCGATTCAAATGAGAATAGGATCGACTTTGCGCCATATTGTGACATCATAGCTTTCAATTCTTTTCCTGGCCTTATCCTGTTGTTCGATCAAAACCTACTGCGAGCTCCATTTAAGGAAGAGGCCCATGTGGAGCCCACTTCTATGAACTGATGATGATAATACAACTAAAGTGATGATACTTCCCCCAATAGGATCAGTGGTGTAATGGTTTTAGACACGGCTTACGATCGAAGGTTCGCGGGTTCGAATCCCGGTCCCGTACCACTGAGTTATTATTTGTAATTCATGTACGGTCTACATTGTAGACACCAATGTACTTAACGGAGAAGGAAAACTTCGTGAGAAAACCTGCATGCCCGCATGGGTGTATAAAGTCTACCAACCCGTACTAGGCTAGCGCGGTAGTATACGGCCTAATCCCCCTCCTGATCAGGGGAGGTCCGTGCCCCTGTAATGGGGACGATATGGACTGGGGATG
>WUAW01000354.1:13937-33728 GCA_017165845.1 Thaumetopoea pityocampa | reverse complement strand
AGTAGCAGAATGTTTTGACAAGTAGCAGAATGTTATGACAAGTAGCAGAATGTTTTGACAAGTAGCAGAATATTTCGACAAGTAGCAGAATGTTTTGACAAGTAGCAGAATGTTTTGACAAGTGGCAGAATATTTTGACAAGTAGCAGAATGTTTTGACAAGTAGCAGAATGTTATGACAAGTAGCAGAATATTTTGACAAGTAGCAGAATGTTTGCTATATCATCATCATATCAGCTCACAGACGTCCACTGTTGAATATAGGCTTCTTTAATGATTGCCATACTGAGCCGCCTGTATCCACCAAATTAAATATTATTAATTAAATGTAAAGTTTAATTATTTTTTAATTAATAATTAATAGTTCATAGAACTGATGGACGTTGGGGTCTTAAAGTGCTGGAGTGGCGACCCCGAACCGGAAAGCGTAATGCGCGTAGTCCCCTAACTAGGTAGACCGATGACCTGGAGAAAGTCGGGGGCAATCGGTGGATGCAGGCGGCTCATAGCCGCTCAGTGTGGTGATCATTAGAGGAGGCCTATGTCCAGCAGTGGACGTCTGTGAGCTGATATGATGATGATGATGAATTCTTAATTAATAATTAAATAAAATATCATGTTTATAAATGAATACATTTCATTACTTCGAGTGCACGCCGGATGATTGCAGGCGGTTGAGAGCGCATACGAACTAATGTAATTGAGAAAATAATATTTTATAATTAAATGGGAAAACCTGCTTAGTGCGATTTTTTCCCTTATCTCGTTTCATATATAATTTTAATTCGGATTTAGTCCACACATAGGTAACACTAGCTTTTGCTCGCGGCTCCGCCCGCGTCAATGTCAGTATTCCGCTACATCGGAAATCACGACATAATCATAGATTTATATAAAAGCCATATAACCACTTTTACTTGACCTCTGGTACCTTGACGGTGGCTTCTAAAACAGGGATCAAGTGGTATTTTCAATTCTACTGGACCGATTTTGATGAAACATGCCGAAGTATTTAAGTCGGAATAGTACCTTTAAAACTAACAATTTAATCAAAATCTGCATGCTCATTTTTGGGTGAAGCCCGAACAAACTAACATCGACGGATTTGGTTTCAGAAGCCTTTAATTAGTCGATCTGAGTAGCTTGTTTTTAAATATCTTTAATTTTTGAAAATCTAACATTTAACAATTTTATAATAGTATAGATTACTATGGGCCTTATAAGAAAGTTCAAGGTCGCGCAGTGAGCAGTGGAAAGAGCTATGCTCGGAATTTCCTTGCGAGACAGGTTTCGTAATGTGATAATCCGCAGGAGAACTAGAGTCGCCAACGTAACTCAAAGGATTGCAAATCTGAAGTAGCAGTGGGCGGGGCACATAGCTCGCAGAACCGATGGACGATGGGGTCTTATGGTGCTGGAGTGGCGACCCCGAACCGGAAAATGTAAGGCGGGTAGACCCCTGACTAGATGGACCGATGACCTGGTGAAGATCGCGGGCAATCGGTGGATGCAGCCGGCTCATAGCCGCTCGATGTGGCGATAATTGGAGGAGGCCTATGTTTAGCAGTGGACGTCTGTGGGCTGATATAATGATGATGATGATAGAGATGTAGAGCATTCGGCTAGTGTTTGCCTTTTTAAAATTCAATTATTATTATTTTAAAACTCAATTACTATGATCTAATTTTGCAATCTATTAATTTGATTTGTATAATGACATGTTTATGTGTTATTAATTTCAACTACAGTTTTGCACGCCAATCTAACTGAGCATAACTGTATTATTTTGAATATATTCTTACACCCGTAATTACCTATATTCGCAATAAAAAATATGAAACAATATACGACTTTTTTTTAAATTTGCGAGGCAATCAATACTATAACATTTCTTTAATATTACGTAACAAAGAATGATGGTCTATGAAAAGGTTTCTCGGGTATAAAAACGAAGAATATCAGGCTGATTTCGCGTATGAAATTTTTGAATTCAGTTATAGAATATAAGTATTTTAAAGTTAGTTACGGATTTACTCTATTTTCGCACTAAATGGATAATTACTAATTTACAAAAAGGTCATTAATAATATTTACTTGAGCTTTTGTACAACAATGGCGGCTATTAAAAAAGAGATTAGGCTGTATCTTTAGTTTTACTCAGAGAACTTTTCACTTTATAAGAACTCATGTCACTATCTTTTGTGAGATAAATTCTATTCCATTCTCTTCTATTCTACTTGACCAATTTCGATGAAACATACTGCAGTATTTAAGTTGGAAAAGTAATTTAAAACCGGAGTAATGTGACCAAAATTCAGCGGCTGGTTTTTGCGTGAAACTCGAACAGACGAAAAATAAACAAAAGATGGTTCCTGTTTCAGAGGCCCCTAATTAGTCGGTTTGAGTTAGTTTTATTTAAATATCTTTAATGTACAGACAATGACTATTTACAATTTTATAATAGTATAGATAAGTTAGTTATATAGATTATTTAGTTGGTTAGGGAGTACTTAGTCTTTTAGCCTGTCCGGCAAATAGACTTAAGTATACGGGTGAGCGACCCCGGCCTACGAGCTACTACTGTCTCTTCTTACTCCTTCCGAGATATAGTATCCTATACCCTATAGTCCTTTTCCTAAATTCCATATTCCTTGTTCAATAAACCTTTCCTACCTCATTCTTTTTCCTATCCTCTACATTAAGCCGTGGGTATGCAATGAGGAACTTTTGAACCTCATATAATGGTGGCGTCCTGGTTCGCCACCCGACACGTCTCGTTGCCCACGGAGGCGAACTGTGGGCTGCGGATATCCACCTTGCTACAGTAAACGATCATAGCAGGTGGAAAAAAGTGATCTCTGCCTACCCCAATGCGAAAGAGGCGTCACTGTATGTATGTAGTATATATTATAGTCTCTGCCTATCTATATGGGAAATCGGCGTGAGTGTATGTATGTATGTACAGATGAGTTTGTGGTGGAAAATAAAATTTATTACATTCCATTTCGTTCATTTCATGAACGGGTTCGTTCTGATAGGGCCATCATTATCAACAACCTGACATTATATTATTACATTGTTAATAGGGGCGAGTCGTTCACGGTCTTGTTCATAAATACAATGGCTTTACTAAACAACCCTATCATATTTCCAAGTAAAACAAATCTCTTTTGGTTAAACTCACTACACAACAAGCCCGCGCCTTTGATGAAAATATTATGAGGGCATTAAAACTCCGTGTGTAACAATGTGTGACGGATCAGTCATTTAAGCCTGTTGTACATTAATTAGATAATAGGTACACATAAATCAGTTTAGATACGTTTTTTCTACGTTGGTAGTAGTATTTGTACACACAGTGACTAAAACCAGAATAAATCAGTTTACGCAAGCTACCACGCGCCTCGCACCCTCCCATCAGTCGCTTTAGTTGTGGTAAGTAATATTAGAAGTTAGTTATACATATTACGTTTAATATGTATAATATTTGATGGCTGATAGGCACAGTGGGCAGTGGCCCCCCACACTCTCTGTGCCAATGAGTTCGGGGTTCGAATCCTTAGGGGAAAACTTCGTGGGATGAGCACAAACGTTTGTACCCGAGTCATGGAAGTATTTATAATCATAAATAGATCAGGGGAGATCCGCGCCCCTGTAGTCAGGACGAATATACATTGGGGATGATATGTGTGTGTGTGTGTGTGTGTGTGTGCTTGTGTGTGTGTGTGTGTGTGCGCGTGCGCGTGCGCGTGTGCGTGTGCTTGTGCGTGTGTGCGTGCATGTTTATGTGTGCGTGTGTTAACTATAAAAATAAAAAATATAAAACATATTTGTTTATTTATTATTCTGCTGACTCTACACTAATACAAACGCAAAAACGTCACCAAAAACATGCCTTCTCATACACGTCTAAAAACGCTTACCCTAAAAGATTTCTAGAAAAAATAGTCAAGGGCTTGTTGAACTACGATATAGTATAATTAAACAATGTCTTACAACGCATGATAGGTTATTTTATAGCTGGTTGAAGTTACTTCGTATTGAGCTTTTATGAACTTTTTAACGCCCTAAAAATGTCTTGACGACCCATTTAAAAAAAGTCTATTTCGATAACCCTTACTTTATCTATTTGAGTAACTCATCCGCTTGAAGGCGTTCGCAAAACAATCTTTCGATCGCAATAAAAAACCAATTATGTTTTTATTGGCTGAAATCTCTCCACGGACGCTTCTTATCTCAAATTCGAATTGAATTTTATTAGAATTCACATATACTATTCCTTTTCAAATAACGATCCTTTATAAATTCTTACCTGTAAGTCGATATTGCAAAATAAATTTTAATATTTTTAACATAGCAGCTAGGTCATCCACAAATCTATGGGGAATAAAAGTTCAATCATATTTCGTCTGAAAAGATGCGAGCACGTTAAAAAAACGCAATATTTCAACAGAGACATCATTATCATCATCAGCGCTTGGTAGTCCACTGCTGGGGTTTCATCAAGGGCTGCATGGGCAGGAGAACTTTTCTATGGAAAAAATATAAATATTTTTGTGATAAAAAAGAATCTAGATTACTCCGAAAAATTCTCTTTCAATTGAGGTCTCGTCGAAATCAGATCAATTCGTCGTTCAAATCGTCTAGCCTCAACAAACGAACACACCTAAATACATACAGAAAAATAAAACTTTTGAAAATGAGTTTTTAAGTTTAAATTTATTCAGGACACTTTCACACACATTGATCTAGTCTCAAACTAGGATTCTCTGTATCTTGGGTACTAGACGACGATATACATAGTTATATATAAAAGATAAATACTATACTTAAATAGATAAATATGTCCATGACTTGGATACAAACATTTGTGCTCAGCACTCAAAGTTTGTCCCTAGCAGGATTCTTCACAGACAGCAGGGTGATTTCCACTGCACCAATCAGTCGTCAAAAGTCATATAACGTGCAAATTAGAATGAAAATAAAAAAAATATAAGATTTTATTGAGACAAACAGACATATTAATTTTATTTTTATAATTATTTTATATAATAAATATATATTAGTTGCTCTGAGAAAAAACTAAGATAGGATATATATATAAGCGTTTCAGGATGGTATGACTTTCAGAGATGTAGAGTGCGATAAAGAAAAAGATATAATAGAAAATAAATATATGATATTGTTACGTGGCCATCGGCGCAAGAGAGGTATATCTTTTTCCAGAATGATCCACTCCTCCATATTGTGTAATAATTCGTAAACAACATCTAAAAATAAACAAGGAAGGTGTGTACTCGGAAATATTAACCCGGAACCGGATTACCTCGGAACCCTTAATGTTTGTGGCATAAGGTCGACATTCCCGTGACATTTCCGGGTATCAAGGACACGACATGTACCGAGTCCCGACATATCAGATTGTCTAGAATGCCGTAGAACTTACTCGAATACACGCGCTGATATAAAAAGGCTTTGCTTCTCGCAGGGAGGGATTAGTTAATTAGTAACTGCGATATGGTGTATATGAAGCGAATATAAGAAGAGGATTTCAACGACTATTGCGACGTCTACTGCTACTGAGCAATACTGTACGATCTGTATGGTGATTTATCGACGTATTTGCAGTGTAATTAATTGAATAAATTATCTTCGTCACGCAAACGGCATTTTCGAACCCCTCGATTCGTTTAGATCATTCTTTTCATGTTTTCTGTTGTCATGTTCATGTTTTGATTGTTCTGTTCATTTGTAGCGCTGGCATAATAATAGCGTCACTCCAGATATTCCCGTGGATGCTTAGAGAACCAGCTAAGGGATGTGCCAGGATAATGGGCAGCAGCGTTATCCTGTTATTCAACCAAAATGTGCTGCGATCCCCAAGACGCCTGCCAAGCGTGGGAATTATGGCAAATCCCTTTTTTTAATATCCATATCCAGCGGTGGACTTCCGTGGGTTGATAATGATGATGATAGATTACTTCGTGATACTAGCAGACTGAATTATAGACGTAATAAAATGTTAAATTTGATCACCATGTGTCTTTAGAAGTAATCTATATATATATATATATATATATTTTTTCATTCAACGTGTGTCATTTATTACTTCATAAGTAGAACAAGATGAATTTTGTTTTGAATTTCGCTGTTTAAATAGCAAAATTAAACATAGCGAAATTCAAAATAAAATCTATATTTGAATATTTTACTTAAAAAAAAGGATTTATTGCAAGATTGTCTTTATTTTAGGGATTTATAAAGATCAGTCACGTAAATCTTGGTACGCACGTGACTTAAAGCAAAAAGTTCTGGAGAATGTCTGTTGGAATCGATTCCGTATTTACTCGTGTGTAATGGCTTGGCAAATGAGTGAGAGTCTGCAGACAATGGCGGGAGATTTGTCGGACATTACACGAAGTCACGTCAATTACAAACTTGTTATTGTCTAAATGTATTGTATATTAGCTTTTTCCCGCGGTTGCGCCCGCGTTAATGTCAGTTTTTCGCCACATGGGAAATTTCGAAACAATCACAGATTTATATGAAAAACCTAAGGATATCTTTTACTTGAGTCCTCATATGTTAACGGTGGCTACTAGAACAGGGATCAAGCTGTATCTTCAATTCTAGTGGACCAATTTTGATGAAAAATACCGCAATATTTAAGTAGGAATATTACCTATAAGACTGTAATAGTTCGATTAAAATCTACCAACTGGTTTTTACGCAAAAACCAGTTGACGCAGGTCAGGAGTCGACTCACGCCACGTTTTCACTTTCTCATTCTCTCTCCATTTTAGAAACTACAGCATTTCATGTGCCCCAGCCACTGTCAATCCAACATTGTATTTCCTTGAGCTACATCGGTGATTCTAGTTCTCCTACGGATCACATCATTGCGAATTTATCTTGTAACTTCGAATATAGCTTTTTCTATTACTCTCAGGGTGACTTTGAGCTTTCTTATGAGGTTTATAGTCAATGGCCATGTTTCGGATCCGTAGGTGGCAATATGCACTCTGCCCTTCTCACTAAGTGTCAAGTAAAATAATATGAAATACTTGTTTATTTTTAGTCTATTTCCCTACAGACTAGAGACTAGGTCGTAGTCTAATACGCTGACCTAGTATGGTTTGGTAGACTTCACACACCCATGTGGGCATACAGGTTTTCCCATGAACTTTTACGCTTCCATTGAGTACATTAGTGTCTACAATGTAGACCGAAGTGGTACGGGACCGGAATCGAATCTGCGATCTTTTTGATAGCAAGTCGCGTCTGGCATCACTAGACCACCAATACTTGTTGTATAATAACTAAACAAAATATTAGTTATATTGAATTATTTAATATCCATTAAATAAAAAGTATCAAGATCATTCATATCACCACCACAAAATATAGTTAGTTTATCATCAAAACATATTCTTTTTGCTATCTCTGCTTAAACTGCTCATTTGAGAGGGCCTTAACTGTTGACGTGGTCGTACGCACGATTGATGTGGTGTGGTGGCTACAAATCGATATTTACGAGTATCTTACTTAATATAAACCCGAGTTGAGATAACGTAAGTGGCATAAAATATATCAGCCCTTTTAGAGGATTCAGATTTAGTAATCTGTCTATGTTACGAGCTTTTTGCGTTATAAGAATAAAAAAAAGCCGTTTCGTATAAAAAGATGTCATTGATATCATCGTCATCATATCAGTTCACAGACGTCTAGAGATAGGCTTTCTCTAATGATCGCCCGACCGAGTGGCTCTGAGCCAACTTTATCCGCCGATCGCTTGCGACCTTAATTAGAATTTAAATGTATTTCATCCTAAAAAATGATTTTAATTCATTACGAGCCGGTAATTATATACTTTATCCCCTAAAATGGTAATGAGAATTATGAATTAAATAATGAAATTTATTATATTACGTACAAAAACAGGGATCAAACTGTATCTTCTATTCTACTGGATCGATTTTGATGAAACATGCCGCAGTATTTAAGTCTGAATAGTAGTACCTTTAAAACTGTAATAATTTAAATAAAATCTACTCGCTGGTTTTTGTGTGAACCTCGAACAAACAAACATCGACGGATTTGGTTTCAGAAACCTTTAATTAGTCGGTTTTATTTGGTTTTTGAAAATTTGACATTTATCAATTTTATAATAGTAAATATAGATGTTTTCTTGTTGTAACATAAAATAGTTTGAGTATGATTTAAGTCTCAATTAAATGAATTTATATAAACTATTGCTCAGTGTACTATTGTTATAAGATGCTGGTACAATAATAGCCTTACTTCATCTCTTTTTATGGGTACTCTGAGAACCTGCTTTGGGATGCACTCGCATAATGTGGACAACGGCGTTTTCTTGAGATTCAACTAACATTTACTGCGGTCACTAAGATCAAGTCAAGGTCAAGCGTGGAGATGACAACAGAACCCCCTCGGTTAAGGGTGAGGCCTATCTCTATTAGTGGATGTCCGCGGGTAAAGAATTAATTATATACACTATTAATTACATACTATATGTATGTATATGCAATGATGTGCGCTGCTAATTTTCTTACTGCCTTTTCTTAATTTTAATAATGTGATTTGATGCGTGGTTGTCTCACTAAGGATTGTGTTGAAGTGCGTGGAGGGGCGCGAACCGTCATTCGCCGCCACCTTCATTCGTTCCTTGTTTTTTCTATTTGTGTTATGAACACTGTAGATCATTTCCCGTGGCTTTACTAGTGTGATATCCAATAAAAAGTATCGGACGTGAGTGAGTGGTAATACAGATTATAAGAAATATATACTAGAATCAAAAGATACGTATATTCAGTATCTCTGTATGCACACACATGCACACACCTACACGCTCATACACATATGCGCACGCACATGCAAACACACACACACACACCAGACTCTAATATGAATCGTGTCTCTACGTGCTAGATTTTTTTTGACCATCTCGAAATCGCTCGTTTCTTTCTCGCCCAATAGGGTCATAACACCTGAGTAAATGTTCAATGATTGATACAGCACGCGACCACCCAAAACCAACGCGCGTATGGCACACACTGTGTTTAGACCCAAATGAATGGGCCGCGCGGCTTAGGTATATTTTTGTGTCTACAGCGCGGAGTGCGTCCACCGTCTCCGAGTGTAGTGCGTGTTTTCTTTCTTACCTTCCGATGCTGATGAAGCACATATGCATGATGCTCGCGGAGCACGCCAACACGTCGCACGTGACGTATACATTACACCACACAACACCAAGCGGCCAGTAACCTGACATAACAAGTTTGATTAATCAACAATTAACATCACGCATGCAATTATATGAATTAATTAAAAAAAAAAAACTCGATTGTATTTTGTCTTATTTATGTAGTTCGAAATAATGTAAGGATTCTAAGAATACCGCACACCTCTAAATTGGTTAAGTTGTTTGAAAGTTACAACAGACTAAATAGATGAAACATATGTGAAACTAACATCATCATTAGACCGTGAAGGTCTGCTGCTGTACACGGGCCTCCCCCATAAAAAGGCGGAATTTACCATATACTTCACGCTTGGCAGGCGTATTGGAGATCGCAGTCGATTTTATCTAATTAAATAACGGGATAACTCTGCTGCCCATTATCCTCAATTGGTTCTAAAGATATGGAGTGACGCTATTATTATGCCAACGCCACACAGCAACAAACTAAAATAATGGCATATCCTAACTAATATTATAAATGTGAATGTAATCTTGTTCGTTTGTCTGTTACGCTTTCACGCTAACTATCCAACCGATCATCGTGAAATTTTGTATGCACATTTTCGGAGATACAGAAATGAACATAGCTTTTATCCCGAAAAAAGCTGTTCCCGAGGGCTAGAAGAGTACTTTTATATGGTCATTAAACATCACCGCGAGCGAAGCTGCGGTTATAAGCTAGTATATGCGCACAGGTTTTAGTATGGGATATACATTATTATTGTTTGTATTATTAAGATCTGAGTGCGATATCTTTCCGCATTCAAACCGATTAAATCGGTTTTGTGGACTTTGTTTATTGTGTTTTTTTATAATGTTAATAAATAAATAAATAATAAAAATATTTGAATCAGTGATAGCCATGCACTCAAAGTCTTAGATATCGAGTTTGAATCGAAGGCACACATTTCTGACTTCTCAAAATAATTTTCCTATTAATTTAATAATTAATTATCTTTTGATTTAAATGGTGAAAGGAAACATAGTAAAGAAACTTACATGTCGGTAAGATTTCTCGATCTCGACTACGTTCGCAGTCTGCTAACCCGGATTAGGCTAGCTTGTTGAACTACAGCTTAACCACTCTCATATTGAGACATATAGTCGTGCCCAGCAGTGGTCAGTAGATAGATCGATGATGACGATGACGTGAAACTTGTTAATAATAGTGGTAATTCTGTTGTAACGGAACCTAACTAAATTCAGTCCCTCCCTATCTTTTTCTAATGTCAAACGCCAAAACGACATAGCAAACTTTTATAGCAAGTACCGACTTACATTTCTTTTAAACGGTTCAAAAAAATGTTGCGTTTTTGCGTATCTTTATTCCGTGTTTAAATTAAACTGACAGCACCAACATTGTAGCTATCTCGTTTTGGCATTTTATATTAGAAAAAGATAGGGAGGGACGAAATTTAGTTAAGTTTTGTTACAACAGAATGACCACTAATATGTTCCTTCTCGTTGTGTAATCATATAAAAGTGACTCATTGATATTAACAGAAAAACACAGTTTTATTCTTGCTTTATAAATCACCTCATCACAAAAAAAGAAAAATACTTAAGCCACACGTCTTAAGAACATTTATTTTATATTTATCATATAAAAATAGCTACTGTCAAAATTCTCAGTGCTCCCATAATTCCGTTACATACATTTCCATACAACTAGATGAAAGGAAATTGCTTCGTGTTGATAAATATCCTGAATTCAAAGTAACAAGAATTGGAAATAAGATTTTATGTCTACAAATGTGCGTCGTTCAAGGTTCTTTGGAATGTCGAACAAAGTATTACAGTAATACAATTACAGGATCAAGATAGATTGTAGATAGTATTTTTGAAGAATTTTAGAAGGTTCGTCTATTGACGGAGCATCTGAAAATTACAAACGGACGCCCTTGATCAAATAACAGAGGTATTAAATAAAAATATGTTTGTTTGTCTGAATAATCGTCATCATTATTACAACTGGAAAGCTATTTTGAGTAAATTTGATTGTATAAGCTAGTCATATTATGAGTCACTTGTCGCTTATAAAGATTATCTTCTAATTAGTCGTATATTATCGAATTATTCAATAAATTTGGGCATATTATTTTACCGTAGGCTGGTAAAACGAACTATCTTAATAAAAACTTATTAACTATTATCTTAAAGACACTTAGATTATACTCTGACGGAAACACTGACGCAGGAAGATTATTCCAGTCCTTGGCTGCACGTATTATGAATGTAGAAGCAAATCGCTTGGTATGGGTAGCAGGGATGTCTACGAGGTAGACGCCTACCTTGATAGCCCGCTGTACACATAGTAGATATCTATTTGGATATAGTGCATATTTATTCCAAACTAGCTAATCCGGTGAACTTACCACCACTTAAATAATTTCTATTTCTTCGATTTTTCGGCTGTTCGTTTGGGTTTTCTCTAATTAAATAAAAAAAAATTAAGTCGGTCGAGTCGTTTTCGAGTTTTTGCGAGACTAACGCATAGTGATTGATTTTTATACATGCGGATATATATTTTCCTTTTTTAAGAGGAGGATCAGATCATAAACTATGACCTGATCTTCCTATTAAAAGTACTACCACACTAGAAAACTGTGAGTTGGTCTCACACGCTCTTGCGAACATAAAGGTTTTCACTACCAAATTTCTTTTCACCGCATAGCTCAGATTGCTATCAATGTATCATTGTATCGGGTTCCGAACACCATGTGCTCTAAATATTATATATAAATTTTATATATTTTTTTTAAAGACAACTCCCGCATTAGGATTAATTGTTGTATCGCGGGGACTTTACAAACATTCAAATAACGGAAACACAGAACATCCAGACTCAGAACAACAATTTGTGGTTCACACAAAGTTGTTGTCCCGTGTGGGGATCGAATCCACAACACTCGACAGCGCAGTGGACGCTTAAACCACTGCGCCATCCGTGCAGTCAGATTCTACACACACAATATGAAATTAAAAATATTAAGCATTTATGTCGGCACTTACATATAATATTATTGTATCCAATATTTGCCATTTCCAACGACAATGTGTCACTCGTGTTTAGTTCTAACAGAACAAACGCGTTTGATCAATTGGTTGAGCTTCCGTTCATAAAAAGGCTTGTACATAGAAATAAGGTTCAATTTGTATAAGTAAAAAAGCAAGTATGTGAAAATCTATCGTGAGACTGTTTCTCAATTTGTTAAAGTGTCTTTCACAGGCTCGTTTTCTACAAATATAGAATAGAATACAACACAATAGTTTTAAAAGTAATAAACAAATAAATAACGTTACATATGAGGGAAAGAATGATCATTTTTATTGTATATTTTTAATGTTCTTTGTTTAATGAATTAACATTGTCATCTAGTGGAAAAATAAAAAGATTGCAGTCACATGTCATGCCTTCAAGATGATTGTCTATGATCACTGATTTTTCCTCATTTTTAATGTTTTTTTTTACAAATCTGAATATAACACTGGAAGTAGTTAAAGTTTATTTTATTATTTTAAAATGATTACGTAACCACAACAGTCTTTCTTTACCTAGTAAGTATTTTGTTTTATTCGAGACATGTTGTATCTACACAGACAATATGAACTAATAATTAATACTTTAAAATATAACTTCGGAGCAAATGAAGCGTTTTATTATGAAACAATACCTATCTTAAAATCGTTCATTTCTTAATTTACATTTCTTATGTCGATTAATGGAGGCTATTCATCCATGTTAGCATAATATTGAAGAACGATCTAATTAAGTTCAGTGAAGCCTGAATGAACCTGCGCATTGAAATATATCTCACAGGCATATAGATGATCTGAGGATCTTTTCCTTCACTGTTTGAAGCAAGTGATGATTAATTATTAAATTATTAATTATGAATACGACTTACTTGGATTCGATTACTTTTTGATTTGACTTACTTTACGTGCGTACTTGGATTCGAACTCCAAATCTAAGTCTTGGCATGCATGGTCATACCACTAAGCTATCACTACTTCATATCCTAATATTATAAATGCGAATGTGAGTTTGTTTCTTTGTTTAATTATTTATTATATTTTTACGCCTTAATCACTCCACCGATCATCATGAAATTTTGTACGCAAATTATGTGAGGCACAGAGAAGGATAGAGAGTATCATTTATCCCGAAAAAATACTTTTCCCGAGGGTTAGAAAAAATAATTTTATATGATCATCTGAAATCTTCGCGAGCGAAAACGCGGGTTAAAGCTGATTTTTTATGTTAGTATCACATATGTTTCATTTACTTATTAGAAAATGTATAAATTATATATTGAACCTAACAACGTTTCATACATACCCATCTCTACTGCAAGGGTTAAATGAGCAGTGATTAAAAAAATATATATACTCGTACATATATTTCCCGCTAAAAACAATAAGAGAGAAGTTAATATTAAAAAAATACTTTTTACATATTTTTTAATATATCAAATATAGTAAAGTCAAAATGCATAGTGATAATGTTATTTCCAAGGACTTCTGCCAAAAGATTCAAATTGGGTCATTTGACCCGTCATGGTTGGTTTATTGTTAAAATACACAGTAATAACTTACCTAGAAATCCGGGTATGGCTCCCATAGGCATTACGAATAAGCTAACCAACAAGTCCGCAATAGCCAAAGACAGGAGAAAATAGTTCGTAACATTTTGTAACCTCTTATCTAAACATACAGCCAAACACACGAGTATATTTCCCAAACCCCCAGCTATTATAAATAATATCACAAACAGGAAACTCCACTCGTACCCCACTTTATTGCTAACCACATTGTGAGTCGTATTTCTAAATTCGTAACTACATTGAAAAGTTTCTACAACATCTCTAACAGATGTCTCATTTGCATAGTCAATGTACAACGTCCTATTGTAATTCTCACTGAAACACATTAGGGTGTCCACATCGCAATAATCTGCACTTGGCAAATTCAACCACAGATTTTTTAGCGCACTTTCGAATATCACTGTCACCATGTTCAACTTGAGTCTAGAACTACATACAGTGTCGTTGCCACTAACATTCGGACTGTTACACGAACGGCAAGTATATGATGTTTCATTTTGAATATCGATATTCAAATCACAGTTGTAAGTAACCGTTATTCCATCGCCGTTACAATCGAGGCCGGAAAACGAATTCCCACATCCCTTGCCCGATATCAGTTGGCATTGAAACTCTTGTAATGCTGTATCGAGATAAGTGAAATTCATGTCCGATGCGACCATACTAGGTCACATTTGGTTGCATTTTTGGGAGACGTCACTTGCACTGCATGATTAATTTATCTGAAACAAAAGAAAGGACTTTATATTTTTTGGCCCAAATACTTTTTTTAGCTTAACACATTCACTGGCGATAAATATATATTTATATAGTTATAGCCTCGCCGAATAAATGTTTTTTTTTACGGAAAGCCATTTATTTATTATAATAAATGTGAAAAAAAAAATTAAAAATATATTATGCGATAAAATATCATGACTGACTTCTTAAAGTTGACGATACATCGATTAACAGCATGTTAAATCGATCATTATCATAATCGTTATATACAGACGTCCACTGCTGGATAAGATCCCACTCCTCATGAAAGGGGCATCTGCTATAATCTCCAAGCTTGGCAGGAGTCTTGGATATCGCAGTTTTATTTGAATACTAGGATAACGCTGCTGCTCGTTACTCTGGTACATCCCTTATCTGGTTTTCACAACAACCACAGAACCATAGGAAGAGATGAAGTGGTATAATTAAAATGTCAGTGTTATACAGGAACAATGGGCTTTATGAACATTAATTCATTTATCAATCTATGTAGTCCAAGGTATATTGTATACTGATTACCTACTTCATATGTTCAAAGGCTTCGGTGAATGTCAAGTGCACTTAACGCGGCATATTAATGTCGAAGGCAGTGCACGGCCAACATTAAGACCAACTAAATTAGCCTTTAGAACATGTACCTACCCTATTAACACACAAATGTGAACTTAGGTTTGCTCGTATAGTAAGTTTTCCCGTTATAAGACAAATACATAGTTTATTAATAATTTATCTCAGGTTATCTGAGGTTCCGAAGACATAAGTTGACCTATTAATGCTTTTTGTAATCTTCATTTAGAAATAAATTAAGTCTAAATATTGGCACACGCAAAACATCAAATATTCATAATATACATAAAAAGATACAATAGCACACCATATAATAAATGTTATATTGTATATAAATACTCGTAACGGTTCAATTATAAAATTGAACCGTTACGAGTAAAACATTATACATATCAATATATTGTGGTTGAAGAGTTTTAATTATGTTGAATAGTTCTATTTTATTTATCTACTAGCTTTTGGCCGCGGCTTCGCCCGTTTGAACGTCGGTTTTTCGCTTCATGGTAAATCCCGACACAATCATAGATTTATATAAAAAGTCTAAGAACCACTTTTACTTGACCTCTCATACCAAAGCGGCAGCTACTAAAACAGGGATCAAGCTAATTAAATGCTAATCAATTAAATTTTTCAAAGTGAGTAGCACCACACCAGCTAATAAAAATACATTTGAAGTTGATGAATTTGAAAAAAAAATGGACGATAGCTATCCAGGGGGTCTACTCAAAACCGAAAAAAAACCACATTATTGAAAAAAAAACCAAAACTCCGATTGGTCACAGTTAATACGAGTTAATAATAAGACGAATCTAACGACAGCTCTCAAGCTAAAATCCAACAAGCCGTTTAGGCTACAGAGCGTGCCAAAAAAGTATACATATATACATACATTCGAAAAACATAACCCTCTTGGTGCGCAGTTGAGTAAAAATATGACAAATGGTTTACGAGTCAAAATAATTTGGAGACCTCTGAGATAAATTAAGGATTTAGTGATGATACTCCCCGACTTTGATCACTCGCAAACTTTATCATCAATTTCAACTTATATACTTTTTAAATGGTTTATCCTCAGTCCATATTCATCCCCACTACAACGAACAGATGATGACGGGTGAACGGACCTCCCCGAACCAGGAGGGAGATTAGGACGTAATCTACCACGCTGGCCTAATGCTGATTGGTAGACTTCACACACCCGAGCGGGTATGCAGGTTTCCTCACGAAGATTTTCTTCTCCGTTAAGTACATTGGTATCTACAACGTAGACCGTAAATGAATTACAAATAATAACTCAGTGGTACGGGACCGGGATTCGAACCCCACGACCCTTCGATCATAAGCCGTGTCTAAAACCACTACACCACCAATGCACATTACTAAAACATTTCTTTTATTTAATTTTGTGGTATATGGTATATTATCAAAATACTTTTATCATGAATTGACACTTTAAAGTGACTTTTAATATGTGATCATGAACTGTCAGGAACGCAGTGACACGGGACTGGGTCGAACCTACGACCTTTCGATCGCGAGCCGTGTCTGGCAAGTTAAGCGGTCATAAATTTGTTGACCGGTTACAATTCAGTTTTAGTTTGTAATAAACGAGTCAGCAGAATTGGAGTTGCTAACAACAGACAGTGGTTGTAAACAATTTCCACAACGATGTCTCATGTAGTTAATTTATGTAGTTGACAGCGAGACGCATTAGTTGCTAATGGAAGACGTCAATGGTACCTCTGTGTGAGGTACACAGAGGTACCATTTCAGTCTGTTGTGGTTTTAGGCGTGTTACATAGAGCGTAAGGGGTTGCAAATACAATACACATCTTAATTATACAAGATCATCCTTTCAGATACAATTAAATATCTTAGTTTGTGCTGTGAGAATTTTAAATTAAGATATTTTTCATTAACGGGCTAAAGTGTATGAAAAGATGTATGAATATGGATAAAGCGAGAGAGGTGATATAAAATCCTTTAGCGGGTTTTCATAGACTGATGACAGTGATGATAAAACTGGTGAATGTTTCGTCCAATTTGCAGAGTATGCCTGCAGTCTGCTGTCAAATCACTTTTTGGATCACATTTTGAACCCGATTCCCAGAAAAGCTCCATCAATCCCCGAAAAAACTCCAAGCATAGCCTTCTCCATAGCTCGGTGATTATACCTTAATACCTTGACTGCCACGTCACCCATATTCGGGTGATAGTAAAGTTTTTGATCGGGCCGCGTCACCCGTATCGGGGTGACACTTATTTGACTACTTGCGAAGGATATTCGTTTGTGTTTGAAGAGATATTTCGCAGAGGATTTAACAAAACTATTGAATATTAATTAATATAAACTATATTTATTAATATAAACTTAAATTTATAATAGAATATTCATTAATATAAACTATTGTTATAAAAGTAATACGAAATATGTTTATTAAGAAAATTATGTGGAATGTAAAACTTTAAAACGTTTTATACAAAGCTGGGGTTGGTCGGGACAACTTGGACAATAAGTTGTTGTTTTCTTTAAATTCTTTCGTGACTTTTATCCGCATAACATTGTTTGCGTGCACGTCTAATGCTTCCTCCGGAATCATTTTTCCGCACGACGATATTATGCCAACTCCGACGAAGACATGAATTTGTTGTATTTTCAGTCAACCCCTAATAATTTTGCAGCTGATAATTCCCTAAATCTTCTAATATTTACATTCTTATTTTTTGCATTTTTGTAAACTGTCAAAGCGTTTATAATAGAAATTCCCAGAAGTAGTTGAATGCCCAGCAGAATAGGCTTCGTACAGCGGTACTGGTGGCCTGAAGGAGATTTCAATGTAAACGCGCGCGGTAGTCAACGTGTTAAACATGGTGAAACCGAATCGTGTCAATCCTTTATATACAAAATAATTTTGCTTTTAGGCTCTGTAGCAAAGATGACGCAAATATTCGACGAATATGATATACACGACTGTGATATTGAGGCTTCAAATCACACGTGAATTATTGAACCTTTCAATATGAACACAAGTCGAGCGCAAACGTTTCCCTTAACACAACACCCGGACGACGTCACGTCATTTCCGCATCAATTCACCCGCCATCCGCAATCAGCTGCCAGCAGATATTGTAAGTAGTACTAACCAATAGAGCTGCCAGTATTATTTACCAGCCGATACCCTCAGCTTCACTGGATCCACAGTGTAATAGTTGCTATGAAGACTATTTATTTACATACACTTTATACATTATGTATGTAAATGGGGACATAATGCCAACGGCATTCTCTACCAGTCAACCCTCGGGTAGTGCACAGACAACGAAGTAAATGCAGCAGCAAATGTAATCTGAAATAAGTGATAATAGAACAAAGATAAATCAATAAAATACTAATACATATATGTAAAAATATACTAATATATATATTAATAGTATATTAATATTTATTGATAGTACATTGGTGGTGTAGTGTTTATAGACACGGTTTGCGATCCACAGGTCGCTGGTTCGATCCTGGTCTCGTACTGCTGAGTTATTTTCTAATTCATGTACAGTCTACACTGTAGACACCAATGTACCTTTTCCGTTAAGGAAAAGGAAAGCTTCGTGAGGAAACCTGCATGCCCGTATGGGTGTGTGAAGTCTACCAACTCGCACTAGGCCAGCGGGATAGACTAATAATCCTCCTATTAATTAGGGGAGGTCTGTGCCCTTGTAGTGGGAATGAATATGGACTGGGGATTATGATGATGATATTAATAAATATAAATAAAAATATAAATTATTGTGTTGATTCCGATAATTCACATAAAAGCAACTCACATACTTTAACTTTGAACGAGTCGCGGGTATTTAAAACCCAGCCCCCCTAGCCCAGTTGACTTTTTACAATCGTTAACACTAATAGAAACAAATAAAAATGTATTGGAGTGACGTTTCCAATCGCCAAGTCACCCGTGACTTATCGATTGCAAATATCATTCCAATACATTTTTTTTCGTTTCTATTAGCGTTAACGAATGCAGAAAATCAACTTGGCTAGGGGGGCTGATCTCGGTGAAGAGAGCTTTTTAGACACCCTGCTACCAAAAGCCGTTACCGATTAACCCGATAGAAGGAAAAAGCGACGAAGATGACTGAAGGACAACAAGGACACAAGGACGTTGATATCATATCTACTTTTTCTTTAATATTTAAGTGATCGGTTCAGCGGTAGAACTGTGATGTGGTAAATATGTTCTCTTTTATTATTAATGTGGAAGAGTTGATTAAACAAATTTATCGACATCATCGCATGGAAACCCATTGCTAGACATGGGCTTCTTCCATAAAAAGGAGGGACTTTGCTACAATCTCTATGCTGAACAGGCGTATAGTAGACCGCAGTAGATTTTGATTGAATAAAAGGATAACGTTGCTGCCCATTATTCTGGTACACCCCTTAGCTGGCTCTCACAGCATACAAGGGAGGAGATGCAGTGACGCTATTATTAGGCCGACGCCACACAGTATGAAACAAACATATCGATTAAAAACATTAAACGAATTAATTTTCAATAATGAATCCGATATTCATTACAATTTTCATTGTAATTGA
>WUAW01000353.1:75281-89474 GCA_017165845.1 Thaumetopoea pityocampa | reverse complement strand
TTACTTTATTCCGGTTAACTAGTCCAGGCTACTTCTGAAGTAAAGATTTGTGTACTCGATCAAGCTGCATCAAGTAGAGTTTAACAGTAATAGTTTGACCCTCTAATGATCGCCACACTCAGCGGCTATGAGCCGCCTGCATCCACCGATTGCCTGCGACCTTCACCAGGTCATCGGTCCACCTAGTCGGGGGTCTACTCGCATTATGCTTTCCGGTTCGGGGTCGCCACTCAAGCACTTTAAGAACCCAGCGTCCATCGGTTCTGCGAGTTCCATCGGTTCTTCATCAAAATCGGTCGAGTAGAATTGAAGATACATCTTGATCCCTGTTTTAGTAGTCGCCGTTAAGGTACGAGAGCTCAAGTAAAAGTGGTTTTAAGGCTTTTTATATAAATCTATGATTGTTTCGGGATTTCGCATGTAGCAGAAAACCGACATTCACCAGGGTAAAACCGCGGGCAAAAGCTATTTTATATAAATAAAACTATATCCTTTTAAATTTATCACAATAGAAACTCGAAACACAATGTTTTTATTTCATTGGACGACGAATCCACGCATTGGACACGACTTATTTATATACCAGAATTAAATCCGTTTATATTTCATTAAGGCATCAAAATTTGGGTCAATCGCTCTTAATTCTCCGACACGCGTAGTTTTTTACAATGCATTATTCCAGCTTTCTGACCCCTCCAAAATAAAAGCTTTCGTATGCAATAAATAAGATGGCGATATTGTGGGAACCGAGATTTAAGGGGAGCGGGGAGTGGGGAGAGAGTCGCTTCAATGGACCCACGTGGCTTACTGCGCAGTTTATTTTGTGATGACGTAGTTCATTTGACGTTCTGTCGTGTGATCACAGTATAAATGGCTTCTCCGTGTTTTGGAAGTTGCGTAGAACAATAGGGTCGGTGTGGTCTCAATATCTCTGGGTCTTTATAGTGATTGTGGCCTGCTTTAGCAGTGACGTCAGACCGTAATCGACCATAAGATCCTGCATCACGACCAAATTCCCCGCAGATCCTGACTTCTGTTGGGCTAATGCTAGAATACAAGTTGACAATCACAGATTAAGCAGTTCTTACAAATCCTGTAAGTATGCAATAATATGATTTATTATCTATCTGTATACTATTATAAAATTGTAAAACGTCATTGTCTGATTAGAAATTCGTCATTGTCATTTTCTGAAATATCCTATTTCAGAAAATCTAATTCAGAGCTTTTGAAACAGAAACCACGTTTACGTGTCTTTTTATTTGTTTGAGCTTCACGTAAAAAACAAGCGGGTGCATTTTGGTTACACAATTGCAGTTTTTAAGGTACTATATTAACTTAAATACTGCAGCATATTTCATCAAAATTGGTCAAGGAGAACTAAAGATACAGCCTGATCTTAGTTTTAGCAGTATAAGAACTCAAGTAAAAATAGTTATTACTTTTTGTGAATCTATTTAGCACGAAAATCGATATTCACGCGGGGGATCGCGGATGAAACCTAGTTTAGAATATGTTTGCATTCGAAAGTATTAATTCTCCTTCAATATATTGTATAGTATTCAATATGTGAATAGGCACAGCTGCCTAGCTCGTGTTCCATGACCTTTTTTTTTAATTATTATAAGCTAGCACTTGACTACAATCCCACCTGATGGTAAGTGGCCATGTAGTCTTAGGTGGTAGAGCACACTAGCCTAGTAGAAACCTGTTCACTCTTTTCTTGAAAACGTCCACATTGTAATCTGAGGGAAACACTGACGCCGGCAGACTATTCCAGTCCTTGACCATTGTTAGTACATGGTTGTGTTCCTGGAGAGGAGACAAAGTAGCCTATATGGGCCCTAAACTAACGGGGCAGTATAAGCAAAAACTTATGAACTTCTGTAGTGTTCCTTAATTTAGGCAAAAATGTCGCTTTTTATATCTATAACTTCAAAAATACTGATATTCGACAGCCATACCTTTTAACCCGTTTTAGAGAATAACCCACGTAAATTTGTTCCTAGTGGATGTCTAAATTTCCTTTTTATGACCAGTGAAATATTCCTAAAATATATCGCCGCCTCGAGGATACAATTACGACAAAGATGTGGGCTTTTACTACTGAAAATCACTCAGCTTAAAAACCTTTTCAACAGGCTCTGTTGTCCAATTACGGGAGTCATGTAAGTGCACACGACCCGTCGTAGGTGGGCGTTTATCGTTTTCATGAACCTCTTTATTGTTGGAGAGAGCTATTGTTTCCAGATTCTCTTATGGAACAGTTTTAGTCTTATTTGCAAATTTGTCGGAAAGAGATACGATAACGAGGATGGAAGTAGTCTATGCATCATGATTATCACTATCATATAGCGATGCTGCAGGTTTTAGCTAGTTCTATCAAACACTGAACAGCCCTAGTTTGTGACTTGAACAGAACCTAGTTCGATAAGTAATGCTTAAGTCTCGCAAGGCATTCGAGACTTTTGTAGTAAGTTTTATACTGGATTTGCAAGAACAATACCAATAATAAAACCTAATTTACTGGAGCAAGACCAACTATGGGCGAGTCTCGCGTTGGTCTTGCACAGGTAACACTACAAAGGACGTTGTATCTACGGCCTGGCTTGAACGATGGGAACGGCCTTCCTTATGCTCTTAAGTTGATCTTCTTCATCAAGGAGTTTTGTATTTACTTGCTAAATTTCAAGTTTACCATACGAATTATGTATTAGATAATTTTCTTTTATGTAGTTAATTTACTTATGTAATTTCAGACGCAACTACAAATTGTTTATAAATAAGTGATACGATTCGTCTAATTTGAAACTCATGGCGTGGGAGTTCGACTTAAACTAGGTCGTCTTTTATGTCAACAATCGATTGCAAACGACAAAAAACAGGATGGAACGAACACTTCTCGTGTTCTATTTCTGTAGAACTGTACCGTTTTAGAATTGTTGAGAAATTTGTTTCTAAAATATGGTTCAGGAGGTGGTCAAATAAGAAATGAAAATGGTCAGAAATTGTAAAAAAGTGTTTGAAAATAAGAAGATGCATCTTGCCCATAAAAAGATAAGCAAATATTTATAACAATACAACGAGGATATATACTTTCATTAAATAAATATATTTTGTCCTAAAAAATGATCTTAATTTTTCATTACGAAAGGACAACTTCATACTTTTTTTAATATTATGTATGAATGTTTCGGCACTGACACGTACCGTATTTTCGTCTTCACAAAGCCAATATAAAATATACATATAATGCTCGTATTCGGGTTCAAATTGCCACGACACTCGCTATTTTTTCAGTTTCTTTTCAGGTTTCAACAAAATACAGGCTTAATTTTCTACGGGATTATACATAATACGTATTTAATTCACTGTTTTCAAGACGATCGTGTTGACGGAACGTGACCAGAATACAGACTCTAACAAGATGTTACGATGTTTCTCTAAAATGTGTCTTATAATGGTGCTGATTCTGTTGTAACAGAACTTAACTAAATTTAGTCCCTCCCTATCTTTTTCTGATCTCAAAACGCCAAAACGAGATACCTACAATTTTGGCCCTGTCAGTTTCGTTTTATCGTCAAGATTTAGATGCGATCTCGGAACATACCGACTAAAGTTACACAAAAACGCAACATTTTTTGAAACAGAAATGTAGGTCGGTATTCGCTATAAATGTTTGCGATCTCATTTTAGCGTTTGACATTAGAAAAAGATGGGGAGGGACTAAATTTAGTTAAGTAACTTGCTTAATAATAGCTTAACTCCTATTCTTCCCGTGAATGCTCTGAGAACCCGCAAAGGGATGTGCCAGGATAATGGGCAGCAGGGTTATCCTGTTATTCAGTCAAAATGTACTGCGATCTCCAAGGAGCCTGCCAAGCCTGGAGATTATGGCAAATTCCTCCTCTTTAAGGAGAACGCCTATAATGATCATGATGAGAAGACAAAATATTTAAGGAATGTAATGTATATAATTTTTGAATTGCATTAAATATATGTATATATTTTTTTTAATATATAATGTACTAAGCTAATTCTTGACGATTCAAAAGTGCTTTAGACTGTTTGAATAAAAAAATTTTGAATTTGAATTTGAATAACGCGTAAAAAATTATGCGTTGTTATACGCGAAGACCCGAATTCGCCCAGACTAGTGGAGGTAGACCTTAACCTCCTTATTCATAAAATCTTTTATTCCTGCTTTAAATTAACACGTGGTTTATCTCTTTCTATATCATTACAAATGTATTAAGACTGAAAGGGACAAACTATAGATTAGCTTAAACTAGGTATAAATATTTTTATAAATAAGGCCATTAATGTTTACGATTTCATAGACGTATCGATTACCTCGATCTTCTATCGCGTGCGCGCGGTACCGCCGCCGTGTGGGAATATCGGCGATCCGGTGCCAATGTCACGTTTTACAAACGCCATATCTATAACGGTTAATCTTGTTTTTGATGCGTTTTTACAACGCTTACGGTTACTCTTGGGTTTACGTTCTCGAAATAGGTTAATGTATAGATGTGGTTTTAGTTTAGTTCTTCTATGATGTTTATTAGGTATTGAATGTTGAATATCATCGATCAGGTATAACGTAAGAGTTTGGTCAACCGTTATCATTATCCCGAGTAAAAGGCTACAGCATATATTTATAAATATTTACAAATTTTAACATTCTTTAACAATTTTCTATAACACGGATCGGTAGACTCAAGATTATGGCTAGCCTTATCCAAGCATGCGGGGCTCTGTTTAAGTGAATCTATTTTACCTTTGCTTTTTGTGGGAACGCAGTGAGGAAGTTAACACTTTTGAATCTTATAAATGGCGGCATCGTGGTTCGCTATCCGACACGTTTCGTTTTCCGCGGGGGTGAAAAGTGAGCTATGCATAGCCACTTTGCTCGTAGCAAGTGGAAAGAAGTGGCCAATATCCCCGACTGTCACACGAAAGACCGCGTTTCATTCCCCAACAGAGAGCCAGAGAAAAAAAACATGATTGTATGTTACAAATTTTTTTTTCATACAAATTTATCTAGTCCCAAAATAGAATTCCCTGTGTCTTGGGTACTAGACAACGATATACTTATATATTATTAGACACGGCTTACGATCGAGGGGTCGTGGGTTCGATCCCGATCCTGTACCGCTGAGNNTTGTAATTCATGTACGGTCTACATTGTAGACACCAATGTACTTAACGGAGAAGGAAAACTTCGTGTGGAAATCTACATGCTCGCATGGTTGTGTGAAGTCTACCGACCCGCACTAGGCCAGCGCGGTAGACTACGGCCTAATCCCCCTCCTGATCAGGGGAGGTCCGTGCCTCTGTAGTGGGGAAGATATGGACTGGGGATGATGATGATACTTATATAAGTATTATATTATAGATAAATGCTAATACATAAATAGATAAACATCCATGACTCGTGTACAAACTTTTGTGCTCATTACACAGTTTGTCTCTATCAGGTTCGAACCCTGGACCAATTGGCACATAAGGCAGGACCACAGCCATTGAACAAGTCAGTTGTCACATTTCCCCAATTAACGATTTTAGGAATTTGGCATTTCACATTAACCATTTTAGGTGGGGAAATCCTGCATGCTCTACTTATTGAACTA
This sequence comes from Thaumetopoea pityocampa, assembly GCA_017165845.1. Classification (NCBI taxonomy): domain Eukaryota; kingdom Metazoa; phylum Arthropoda; class Insecta; order Lepidoptera; family Notodontidae; genus Thaumetopoea; species Thaumetopoea pityocampa. Next base: position 83,841 of record WUAW01000353.1, on the reverse strand, counting down.
GGTTCTATTCTTATCAAGTGACAAACTAAGGCTTATCAGTATTTATATATAACTATTTAAACCTATGTGATTGTGATAATAACGATTCATAATCTATTTCCATTTTTGGTATCCATCTTTCTGCCAGTCTTGCTTGAAAGTCCAAGACTGTAACATTATAAATTAGATACAGATATGAAGATTTCAGAACAAATTTATGTATAAATTTTTTTGCATGAGTGTCTATATTTAGCGTGCAATAGTTTTAGTACCTGCAGAATTATTGGAATTTTATTATTTATAGGTGTCATAATTTTTATCTACCCACGGACTACGCGGCCACAAGACGGTTGGCGTTATTTGCGATATATATTTATTTAAGTCAGAAATAACGTAGGAAAACATCGCTCAACCAATAGAATAATGACGTAATTGCAAAAAAGTTAAAATTTTATTTTGTGTTTAATTTGGATGATTTGTTGTTTAATATAGATTTTTTCGAATGCTCTTTATTATTAATAATAATCTATAAATAAATTATGAAAAATCATGACAATCGATATAATTTACAAAATGGGTATAATCCAATTTTAAACTGAAACGCTTCTTCTGATAAATTGCAAAAATGTTATTACGTCATTGTTCTATTGGATGAGCGACATTTTAAGAATGACTACATATCGATTTCCGTGAAATGTCTCGCTAACGCTACCGCTTCAAGGGCTACCGATTGCTGTTAATTGTCAATAGGGTTGTCTCATTTGCCGAATGATATTGTTTAGGAAAGTACGTATTTTTTTAGAATTCCTTATTGACACTGATTTCCGTGGGTTTCCGTGCTTCGAAAGGCATGTAAGCAGTAGTTACCTGCTGTTGTATTGGATACTGATTACGTGACGATATCAGACCAATTATTCCACGCAGTCACATCCTCTGCAGTAAACTAACAGTAGTAACAGACTTAATTTAGGTCGAGAATATCACACAAATGCGTTACGAACTTCTTAGGAAGATATAGACTCATTTCTCTCTTCAGTTGTACGAGTTAGGGAAAAATCTACTCGTTTCACACTTTTCTCTCTCCAGTTGTACAAGTTAAGACAACCTTACTCGGTTCGCAGTTCGATTAGGTAGTTTGTGGTAGAAAGTGTCTTGCAATTAAAAAAATCTTTGTTTTTTAACTACAAATATCTCGCTAGGATAAAAAAAATATAATGTCCTGAATTTTTTTATCTGTCTTAATTTTTTCTTATCAATCTACTTTAAAACTTATCCACCTCAATCCACCAGTCTTTGCATCCTGTTCACATAACCATAGATAATACTCGTTTAAAGTGCGAACGAATAAGGACGCCGTATAAAAGTTGTTTTGTCTATTACCATCAAACCGTTGCTGGGTGTTAAAAGTTTTAGAAATTAAGAGGGTCGGAAACCCTGACCGTTAGTGATACCGACACCATAAAATTTGTTTATGCGACTACGTACGTAAACACATTCGCGAAGATAAATATTATGTCACAGAACTCACAGAGAAACATCGGCGCTATAAAATTGAATGGCGTACATTTTATATTTGTGTCGGTACTGATGTTACAAATGGAGCCATTGAGAAGGACGGCCACATGTGTGGCTCATGTCGTCGTGAGTACCTCTTGATACTACGGGGAGTGAGTACCATGTCTCCCCGAGGAGTGCTCGGAAAAGCGAAACACGGAGAGGCACCGAAGAAGTCATAGAGTGATCCCGGAGCCTGTGCCGATATGGGCCACCACGGAGTGTTTAGTCAGTAGGAGTCTGAAACGCATTCGAAAGGAAGACAAATTGTCCGAGAAGAGTAAAACCAGAACTGTGTGGATTGCACTGAAGAAGTAGTTATTATTAGAGTAGCGTAGGTTCATGACATATGCGGAATGAAGGTATTGAAAGTGAGAAGTTATATCGTTAGGGATATTAGGAAACATCAGAATATTTAAAGTGAAGTGAGCGTTTGCAGCATCTGAAGATGGCAAACAGGTAACCATTTTAGTTGAGAACGACAAAAATATTGAATATGAATCGAATCCAGTTATTAAGAAAACTTCCAAGTTTGTTGAAATCTGTATACAGATCAAAGTAACACAAATCACCATGGTCGAGTACAAGAGCGTCGCCAAGGCTAGCAGTGAGAGGGAGTTGCCCCCCCCTCCCCCCCCTAGAGATTCAAAATTGTAGCCAAATGCAAAGAAATCAAAGTCCCAAGACCATTCACTTGACTTCGCACGTCGAAACTCAAGCCGCCGCCGCCAATGCCATGTGCTTTTAACTGTATTTAAAATTCACACATTTCCTATCCTCCATATATCAACTTGTCTCCTCCCCCCCTGGGCCATCGGCTGGCAACGCCCTTGGTCGAGTAGATATAATTGGTGTTACAAATGTTCCGACCACTCCAGTATTTGGCAACTATTTTGTAAATATATGTGACACTCTACCCTCGTGCCAATTTTTATATTAGGTCTACCATCCCATTTGGCCGTCTGCATTGTCTTGTCTGTTCATTGCACTCTTTTTTTGTTACTGACTGGTACAGTGGTAGAGATCTTGTCTTCTATCCCAATGAGTCCCGGGTTCGAATCTCGCTAGGCGTAAACTTCATGTGATGAGCACAAATATTTGTATCATGAGCATATGTGAATCATGCGCATATTTATCTATGTATGTATTAGTACATACATACACTCACACCGGTATCCCATAAGGGTAAGATACCACAGTTCGCCACATACTACGATCCTAACACACCTCTCTCACTTCATCCATCTTTATACTTCTTTTCATACACTTTCTTCAATTAAGAGTGCTACGACCTTTTTGAAACAAGTTGTTGATTTGATTAAGATAGGATTGTTCTGGGCACCCTCTTTTCCAGTCACTCATTTGCTCGGTATATTCGTTTAATCATTCGCATCTCATCTTTCATCCTTTCTAAATGACCAAATCATTGAAACATTTCTTTCTTGATTCTTCTTATCACATCGTGCTTCAATTTACACCGGTCCCTTAGCACGCTATTTATTTATATGTAGCATTTATCTATATAGGTATATATATCGTTGTCTACTAGCTAAGATAACGGGGAATCCTAGTTTGGAACTAAATCAATGTGTGTGAAAATATTCGGAATATTATCATTTTTAAATTTCACCTTATAGTAAGATAACTTTTTGCTTTTGCGATATATAAGCTTTTGAAAGTTCCGTTAACGTTTTCGAATAAATATTCCCAGTGATAATTGCTAAAGTAGTTTTTGGATGTAATGAACGAACTCTCGTAAAAAATTATCCCTCTAAGTGAACTACATCCGGCAGTTGTGGCGGTTAGATATAGTTGTTACCAACTTTAGTCCAGATATTTGCGGCACTCACACAAAAAAAATTTAAAGATCAAAGACAAAGCTCATAAGGGTGGAACCTGCAATCTAAGTAGACGAAACTTATCTGCAAGAGCATTTTAGTGAAAAGTTTACGGTGATAGGTAAAACATAGTGTTCATTTTCAACTTTTTTAAATTAACGTAACGCAAAATTCACAGATTAAGTTTAAGGACAAGATGTTTTCTTCTTCTCAAAAGTTTAACGCATTCAGTAGCTTTGTTGTAAACCGAGACAAATGGGTGCCCGTATGCAACTTTATCGGGATGTCTCTTCCGAAGTTTTAAAAACTGGATACCCGTTTCTCACAGGACGGTTGGCAATCCTAATAGATACGACTATAGTAGCTTAGCTGGTTTCATCATTTTTCACTACATGAAGTATGATAACGACTCTCGTGTCTCTTAAAAACACAACCTCTAAAGGCTTAACAGAACCTTAAATAGTCTCCCTGACTGACCGGAGCAAGAAAATCCGTTCTGGGTGTGGTTTTATTAGTGGTTTTACAGAGCAAATATGCTATCACCTGCAGGATAAGGCTTAAAGGCATATTTCTAAAGATCGTCTAGAAAAGATCACATATTGCGATAAGACCACCTAATATACACTTTCTATTTTTTTATTATATTTGTAAAATTTATTATATTTTTGTGTATTATAGAAATTCATCACGATATATAAGACAAATCCTCCATTTCGGATGCGTTGTTTCAGATTTGATTCCAATCCGAGAACGAACATGACCGTTAGTGTATATATAGAAAGGCAAGTAAAACAGTAACTCCTGGCTGATATTGTAATAAAACCAGTCAGATGGTAGTCGGTTATTATAACTTGTCTTTTAGTCATATCTCTTGTTACACAGACCTTGAATTAGACGAGGATAATATTAGGCTGAAGAAGAACATGAGTATTTTATATATCTGAGAGTCGATGTTTCGCGAGTCGCGAAGATTTAATAATCAGGCAGCAGACTTTCGCAGTTATTATGTTTTAACATGGAGTAGGGTTGAATTCAAATTAGAGATGAATTCAGTAAATGAATTCAATTTCGATGGGTGGTTGTCTCTGATGGAAGTAATACTGATTTCTGAGCAATGTATTCGTAATTCGAATCCCGGTGCGAGTAAACATTGTATGATGAAATCGTATTTTTATTCCCGAATGATGGATATTTATTTATTATCTATTCGTAATTATAACTATGTATATATAATGGCCAAGATACAGGGAGTACTAATTTGGACCGAGACTAATGTGCAAAAAAATTATCTTGTTAGCTACCTTTACAAAACTAGCTGAAAAATTGCACGAATAATAAATTTATTATGAAAGTATAATGATACAGAGTTGATAATGATAAGCAACTTCTATTACTTACTATGTCTATAAGAACTTACTACATTCATTCATAGATTATTTCCTAACGAAGAATCCTAGAATCCGTATGTATTATGTAAATTGTCTATCACATAAAGCAATACTACATTCATTCATACATAGATTATTTCCGAACGAAGAATCCAAGAATCCAAATGTATGTATTATGTAAATGTCCATCACGTAAAATAAATCCACGTTCATGTAAGATTACTTTGTTTCCGAAAATACCACGTATTTCAGTTGTCAACCATCCGAATGACAACGTCGCGCGTAAATAGATTTGCTCTAACATTTTGGAAATCCCAAGAATTTTTGTATTTAAGCAACTCAACAATAGATTTTACAGTTGCTTATTTTCTGTGAAGATGAATGAATGAATGATTAAATTAATGAATGAAATGAAAGAGCTATGTTTGAAGTATCTCTGCGAAATAGAATCGAAGATGAAGAGATCCGGAGGAGGTTTAAGGTGATGATATGGGCAATATACTTGATTGTCCATATCATAGCTCAACAAAATTGCAAATTTCCCAGAACGATTGGAAAAGTCCTAAAGAGATAAAATGGCGATCCAGAACTGAGAAGCGTAGTTTGGGGCGATATCGTGTAGGTGAATTAAATAAGGCTTTGGGTTAACCGACAAATGCAGGCGACTCAAGTGTAGCGATCATGACCGGTTGTTACAGTCAGGTTCAACGCCACACAGAAGGTATAGCGAAGTATTGTAGTAATTACATACATGACATGGACTTTGTAAACCAATATCTTAATAATAAACTTTTACACTAATTTTAATTAAAAGTGTTGCAAATATTAGAAGTTTTTTGCGTGTCGAGGGGAAGGTTTCTTAAATTTAGTAGTCGAGATTAAAATTTGAATATTTCTTTTTATATCAAGTGTATGGAGTAAATAAATTAGTTAAGATGTTTTTAAGAAAGGAATTAAAAAATTGACATAACAAAAAGTGGTCACTTATTAGCCGACAAATCTCCGCGGTTGATGTAGATGGCAACAACCATTCTTGGGATGACGCCACTTTATTAAGATGCAGGTGCAACAAAAACCTTTCTTCTTCTTTTTCCTATCGTTATAATCCTGGCTTTTTCGATAAGGTCTGTGTTTTGGGTTAATCTATTCTACTTTGCACGATATTCCACATTTTGAATGGTCTTTGTATGAGGATAAAAATTCTTTAAAAAGTGACAAGTTTTATTCGATGATTTGAAGATCGAAATTTTAAAAAAGCGAAGCTTGAATTTATAAATCAAAAACAGTATCAAGATCAGAACAAAATATAACAATCTTCTTTTTAATTGACATGGAACATATGTTGAAGAACTTGAAGAATGGAAGTTTAGGCGTTAACCCAAGTGAAGTATCAATTAAAGTTTTGTTTTTTTTATTTTATGTTAGTTTATTGTCATGTTTGATATCTAAAATTGCTGTTGTTTTGTATATTAGTTGTCAGTATTTATGAACAATATTGAATCATTCGATTAAACTGCGACTAACATTGCAAAGTGGTCATACATTTTCAAGGCAATATGTCTGGGAGGACTTTCGCACAGTTAATATTGGTTAATTCGGATTAATGTCAAAACTAACAAGAAGCAATAAAATGTGATACATCAGCATTCTGTTGTTAAATTGACGAAAGTATGTATTAAAATGACATGGCTTAAATATATCAGATACCAGGCCATAAAATACATAAAAATAGATAATATGAATTTGGTTTGCTGATAGGGTCTAAAAAATAAGGCTGCTTTAGAAACATTATTTTATTAGTTTTAAACTTAGACGTGATGCGTGAACCTTTGAATCATCACTTCCTTATAATAGCACATTATCTTAATGGGGCAACACCAATTATGTAAGCTTTTGTCGCTTGTAACCTTTACCCAACTCAATTCTTTTCAATTACCGGTTTTGATAAGAATTAAGTTCAACTTTGAAGTTAAAAAAGTTGAATAATATCAGGAATATACGTTTTTTATACGATTACAAACAGCCAATAGATTATTAAAACATCAAACATTCCACGTTATATTAGATAACTAATTAATTTATAATAATAATTTTTGTTAATATGATATATATATATATATATATATATAATATACATATATATATATAATTTTACTACGCACACTATCACGGCGGTAACATGAGGAGAGGGGGTAGGCAGATGCTATAATTTTCCACATTCTACAATTCTGATATACCTCTTTTATGTTATATATTTATTGATTAAATGTGCTACGTATTTCATCTTTTTGAAACGCATTGTTTATTTGGTCAAGTTTGATTTTTCTTGGGCAAATACATAATTTTCAAAAAAATAATAAACTGTAACTAAAACTTATTCAATAAATAACCTTTAAGTTTACTCATTGTTGAAAGTGAATATGCATACATATATGCATATATCAATATGAATATGCATATATGCGAATATGTACTTATTTACACCCAAGTACTAATCCAACTAAGCCAATTATTGGGAAAGTATCAACGTATTTGGTACCACATTTCTACATAATAAACGAAGTTTTATAGTGTTGGGGTTATGATAACCCCACTTTGTATGCCGAATATTAAGTGGTCCAGATGCGTCGGCCGATGTGTATTCTGCATTAAAATATTATATAATATACTTAATATTTTTCAAGTCTTTGTTTTCCGTTAATCGGTTGGTCTACATTGGTACTGATTCTGTAGTAACAGAACTTAACTAAATTTAGTCCCTCCGTTTCTTTTTCTAATGTCAAAGGCCAAAACGAGATAGCAAACATTCATAGCGAATACCGACCTACGTTTCTGTCAAACGGTTCAAAAATGTTGTGTTTTTGCGTATCTTCAGCCGTACGTTCCGAGATCGCGTCTAAATCTTTTAATTTTGACATGTCTAAATGAAACTGACAGCACCAAAATTGTGGCTATCTCGTTTAGGCGTTTGACATTAGAAAAATATAGGGAGGGACTAAATTTAATTAACTTATGTAACAGACAACAGAATCAGTACCATTGTAGACGTCTGATGTCCTTAAAGCATTAGGTAAAAAAGCACTAAATATTTCATTAGTAGCAACCAATGGTACTCTATATTAGTTTGGGAGCAAGCCTTATCGTCTTAAAACATGAAAAACGGGCTTATTAAACAGTACAAGGCTTCATGAATGTGCGATTTTTCGTGTTTCATATACGACTTCAATAAGACTGAAGTTATCAAAGAGTGCTTTCTTAATGACTCTTTTGCGTGACTCGTAAAACCTAACGAGGGCACTAGAGGTAATCAATTCGAGGACAGGAGAATATATTGTCGACCTCAAATAATTAATCGTGATTTCTGTTACATAAACGATCAAGATACAGCCCCCCTAGCCAAGTTGACATTCGACAATCGTTATAGCTAATAGAAACAAAAAATATGTATTGGAATGACATTTCTAAACGACAAGTCACCCGAGACTTATCGATTACAAATATCATTCTAATACATTTTTTTCCTTTCTAATAGCGATAACGATTGTCGAATGTCAACATAGCTAGGGGGGCAATTTTTGCTGAGACCGTGGCATTATATAATAATACTTATTATAATGATCTTGTGGCGATCGATTTATTTACACACACCTTCGATAGATGGCGCAAATCTTAGATGTCGACAATGTCATAGATAGCTGAATCACGGTGACAAGATTTAATAGCTATATAGTATATCGCTCATCCAATAGAATAATGATGTAATTGCAAAAAAGTTAAAATTTTATTTTGTGTTTAATTTGT
>WUAW01000353.1:61503-72498 GCA_017165845.1 Thaumetopoea pityocampa | reverse complement strand
ATATATATATATATATATATATATATATATATATATATATATATATATATATATATATATATATTATTTTGGATATCTAATAGTTACGTTTATGGTTACGGAACCCCACAACGTAATCCTAGCTAATGACACAGACGTAGAAGGTTTACAGTGACGGTTGTTAGTAGAAATCTATATCGAATATGGACGTGTCTATACTATGATGATTAGCACTTATAACAAAGCGAATTGACTAAAGATAATAAAATGGCCATATCACGTTCTACTGGGACCGATCTATTATCACAGACAGAACGATTCTGGCAAACAAACCTGATATTGTGATAGTAGATCGATCAGTGCGTCGTGTAATGCTGGTTGATATTGCTTTTCCACGTGACGAGAACCGCGTCAAGGCAGGAAAAGAAAAACACACAAAATATTTGGACCTTGCCTTTGAGGTTACCGCCATGTGGAATATGGAATCAACTATCATTATTCCGATAGTCGTAACTGTTATTGGTTTGATAACGAAGAGCTTCGACCAACACCTTCAGAAGCTCTCACTAAGCAAATGGGTGAAGGGCTTGATATAGAAGGCAGTACTCTTGGACACGGCCCGCATTGTGAGGAGGTTCCTCACATTGGAGCCCTAACCACCGGTAGCATGGGTCCTAGACCTCGTTATCGGCGGAGCACCATTTTTTTGTATAATATATATAAAAATTGTAGTTTTTAGTTTCTATGTATAATTTATAAAAAAATGTTTCAATAAAGATATATGGTAATAATAATTTTAATATTTTTATTCATCAATAAAAACGCAATAGTTAAAGTTATACAAAATTGAGCAATAAAATTTTTTTACAACAAAAATGTGGGTAGACAATTGCTGTTTTTCGAATTTGACTAATGAAACCGTGAGCCTTTTTGTTGTGCATTAATTTGAAAAGTTGAATCATATTTTTTTTAGTTAACTAACAGTGTATACTTTTATGTCAGCACTAATATCTAAATTGACCCTGGGCTGTATCTTAGTACCAGTTTTTAATTTATGACAATGTAGTGTGCACACTGAATTATGGATTCAGTGTGCATAAATAATTATAAAATTGTTAAATGTCAAATTTTCAAAAATCAAATATATTTAAAACTATATTAAACAAACTACTCAGATCGATAATCAATCAATTACAATGTGGACGTTTTCAAGAAAAGAGTGAAAAGGTTCTACTAGGCTAGTGCGCTCTACCACCTAAGACTACATCGCCACTTACCATCAGGTGGGATTGTAGTCAAGTGCTAGCTTATTACAATTAAAAAAAAAGACCAATTAAGGGCTACTGAAACCAAATCCATCGATGTTTGTTTGTTCGGGCTACACACAAAAACCAGCAGATAGATTTTGGTTAAACTATTACAATTTTAAAGGTACTCTTCCGACTTAAATAATGCGGCATGTTTCATCAAAATCGGTCTAGTAGGATTGATGTATCTTCAAATCAGAAGATCAGAAGTTGTATCAGATTTATCCTTATTTTAGTAGCCGCCCCTAAGGTACGAGAGCTCAAGTAAAGGTGGTACCAAGGATTTTTATATAAATCTATGATTGTGCCGGGATTTCCCATGTAGCGGAAAACTGACATTTACGCAGTCAGAGCCGCGGGCAAAAGCTAGTCAATAAATAAAGATGTATCCAAAGATCAAATGATACAAGAACAAATAGATAATTTTAAAGAGGAAACGTGTCAAATACAATTGAATAGTGTTACTCAAATGTAGGTTACGACAACTGTAAAGATAGATGCTGATTGATAGTCGTAAAACAAATCGATCGAACATTCTTAGAACATTTCAATAATCATATTTATTGCAGGAAATGAAACGTTATATTAATAACTATTGCTGTGTGTATTATTATTGCTTTGTGGGGCCGGCGTAATAATAGCAGCACTCCATCTCTCCTCGCGGGTGTTATAAGGTCTTAAGGAATACACCAGGATAATGGGCAGTAGCGTAATCCTGCTATTCAATTAAAACCTACTGCAACCTCCAATACGCTTGCCAAGCGTGGAGTCACAGTAAATTGCTTCTATTTGAGGAGAAATCCTATGTCCAACAGTGGACTTCCACAGATCGAGGATGGTGGTGATTGAAAGCCCGAGCAGACCTCGTTGCTTAAGCTCATGAAGCCTATGAAGGCCTAATTTGTGATGTGGTACAAAAATTTAATGAAGTTCAATTAAGGTGGTTTGGCCGTGTTATGCACTGACCGAGAGAGTACATTGGTAATTGCCTTTATAGAAAGTGCTGGCTGGATGGCGTGAAGTAGAGTGCAGAAGTAAATGGATTGCCGATTGAGGATATTGAAGATCAAGTATAGTGGAGAAGATTAAGATAGAAAATGGAGTTTAAATAGGAAAGACTAGTAGATTGTTTAGAGCTAGATAGGAGAATAAGAAGAATTTAAAGACACAGCTACTCTCGCAAATAACTTTGTGATGATGATAATCTTTACTTTTGTTAGTTCAACCCTTATAGGCTTTGAATCAAATCTACTGCTTTGCAAAATTTTAAAACCACTGGTCAGTTTTAACAATTTGAGTATGACGAGGTAACACATAGATAGATAAATGTATATTAAGTACATTGATGTTTATAATGTACAGAGTACAAGAATTAGAAAAAACTCAGTGGCACGGATTTGGAATCGAATCTACGACCAACGTGGATCGTAAATCGTATTTGACAACACTGCATAATCAATGACCCTAACGTAATCTTAGCTAAAGACGCAGACGCAAGAGCCTTACAGTGACGGTAGTTAGAAGAAATTTATGTCGGACAATTGACCCGTCTTCGTTGATACGATGATTACCACTTATACCAAAGCAAATTAGGCAAAGATCGACTGAAGTGGAGTAGACTGAGTTTAAAAGTGGAGTAGTTTGAATTGAAAAGTGGAGTATATTGAGTTGATTGCAGCCAAGTAACAGAAGAAGAAGAAAAATAATTGAAAACCACAGATACTCTAGCAAATAACTTTGTGATGTTGATAATTTCGACTTCCCTTGTCTTCATAGGTTATGAAACAAAATCTAACGCTTTGACAAATTTTAAAACAACCGATTCATCAGTTGTGCGCGACGAGGTAACACACACAACATAAACTGGCAACACAAATGCATTTTTGCATTAATTATATTTTTCTAGAAAATCTCTAGGATTTTTCAACTTTATCTCATGCGGGTGAAAGCCGGTTCAAAGATACAGGCTGTTGTGTTGAGTAGTAGTTCAAGACATCTAAGAAGTTAGCAAATTATTCTCATAATCCTTCAGACCCGTAAGATTTTTAAATTTAGTCGTTTTGCTAGTAATGCTCTTTGTCTAATAATGAAAGTCCGCGATACTGTCTGTTATAGAATGTTTACTATTTAATATTCAAACTAGATTTCACGCATGAGTGATAGTTTTCACGCTAAATGGAAAGTCCCGAAATAATCATAGATTTACAAAAATACCATGAACCATTTTTATTTGAGCTCTAGCATCATAATTGGCGACTGTAATGGAGATCAAGCTGACCTTAGTTCCATTGACCAGTTTTGATAACTCATGCTGCAGTATTTAAGTTAGTATAGTCAATTTAAATTGCAATAGTATAACCAAAATCTACCAATTAGTTTTTGTGTGAAGCTCGAACAAACAGACAAACAGACGCGATGAAAACAAAAAAATGGTTACAAGATGGTTTCAGAAGTCTTTAGTTAGTTAATTGATCTGAGTTAGATTTTTTGAAATATCTCTTATGTACATATAAAATTTAAATTTTTATAATAGTATAGATATAATAATATTGTATTTTAAGTTATTAATAACTCTACGATATCTGTCGGATCTAAATTTTGTAACATTTTTTCAATATAATTTGAATAATTCTGGTCGCAGAAGAAGAGTTGTCGTAAGAGGTTCGTCAATTTACTGACCACATTACGACTGTATTTACACTTAATTAAAAAGCAATTAATCAGAGTTTGAGATCATTTAACGGTGTCGCTACCACAAATGATTAAAGTTAGTTTTAGAAGAGTACACGGGATCTGTTAAAAGGTTATAAATCAGCTTGATTTATGTTCCTATCCAGCACTCTGGGATTATGATATTAACTATTTTATACTTAGTAAATACTTAGTAATGCGTGTGTGCATGTGGAATGTAGATCAGTGTCTCATTAAAAGGTTTAGAAGGATCAATTTAATGTCAACATATTTCATTTTGTGAGAATATTTCACATCGATTTCTTACTTTTTAATATACGACTCTACTTAGACATATTACGATTTGGTAGCGAAGATAACGTGTTAGTGTAATCCTACCAATATATCTGCCACTGTTAATCCTGTAAGCTGGGATCCAAAAAGGTCGCCATTAATGATACTTCGACCTTTGGAGTTATCCGGGGATATATAATTGTTTTGGAATCCTCAATTAATGTACCTAATTAGTAGAAATTTAGTAAGGAGAGCAGCGAGTGTGCATTTCTTTTTATTCTTTATAACGTTAAAAAACATGTAGACATAGAATAAGATAGAAATATGATTTGCTCTGTCCTGCCGGCATAATAATAGAATCACTTCATCTCTTCAGGATATGGGGTATGCTCGATATCTGAGCGACACGACCAGGGGTTCAGCAGAATACCAGCATCAGGTATACTACCTGGCATCATGATAAACTGGGTTCCCATTTGGTACAGTTATTTATTTCTCTCTTTTTTTTCTGTATCTTTATTTTAGCTCTATCAAATAAACTTTTTCTTTCTTTCTTTCTTTTATCTGTCTTTCCGCGGATGCTATGAAAACAAGATAAGGAATGAAACTGATACATACCAGGATAACGGGCCGCAGCGTTATCTTGTTACTCAATCAGAATCTACTGCGATCTCCAAGACGCTTGTTAAGCGTGTTTATATGGTAAATCCCTCCTTTTCTGGTAGTAGGCCCATGTCCAACAGTGAATTTCCAAGAGCTGGTGATGATGATGAGAAATATGATTAACATGATTAACGTAATGATAGAGTTTAGAAAACAGCTTAAATAGCAATAAAAGCAGCCGCTGATTTCGGTTCGTATAATGAAATGGACAATATATTTTTATATGAGCTATTTGGACTACATATTTGATGTTTATATGCTATCAAGCACTGTATACGGTTTTGGAATAAAAATATTTTGTATTACTGTTCGACTATTTATTGAATCTATGGAAAAACATGTCGATCCGATTATACATGAAAGAAATATTTACGCAATTATAATGTTGCGAGTTATGGGGCTGAAAGTACATAAACAACTATTTATTAGCCAGAGAGAGTAGCACTTTATTAACTTCCACAGCAACTCTGATACCGTAGCACACTTATAATACTGACTTATAGTGTGTGTTACTCTAGTAGTGTTCAAATCTGTTATATGAAAGTGCGTTATGGACTAAAAACTATATTTTTCTAGCGCGCTGTTTTATACACTGTTATATAGCACAGGGTTGTCCAAACCAGATATGATCGCCGTCCAATACAGAATAGTGCGCGATACGTACGTAGTCGGTCCCACAATGAACTGGCCTGATATAGATCTACGCGACTTGTCAATACATGTTATGTTGCATCGAATAGTACATTTATCGTGTAATTTATATACGAACACGCATCGACATGAAAAGCGTAGTCTCAGTTTAGAAGTGGTTTGAACAACAAGAATCGCGTATTTCTTCAAAATGTCGAAAATCAAGTAAAGAAGCATCATAAAGTTTCTGTTTAAAGAAGGTTTATCCCCCGCCCAAATAAAAGAACCATTAGATGGTGTGTTTAAAGAGTCTGCCCCTCTTATAGCATAGTGAAAAATTGGGTGAAAGAGTTTCGCATCGGGAGAGAAACCGTCGAAGACATCGGCCATGATGGCTTCGACGGGAGTGACCACTTCCACGGGTCGACCGTGGAAGTGCTCACTCCCGAAACTATTGCTTTAATCGAAGAGGAGGTCTTAAGTGACCGCTGTTTGAAGATTAGAGAAACTGCAACTAGACTTCGGTTCTCTAAAAGTACGGTCCATCGTGCAATCTGTGAACATCTTCATGTGAAAAAAGTGAGTGCAAGATGGGTTCTGAAACTTCTTTCAGCTGTTCAGAGACAGGAGAGAGTACGCTGTGCTTCCAAGTTTTTGGATCTTTGTGGAGAAAACCCAAAGAATGTCATCGAGCGACTACTGACTGGTGATGAAACTATGGTCTTTTATTATGATCCAGAAAGCAAGCGCGAGTCAATGGAATGGCGTTATAAGGGTGAAAAGCCTCCCAGAAAGGCAAAGGTGCAACAATCCACAAAAAACTTGTGTGCTCAATTTTTTGGGATTTCCAAGGTATTTTGATGGTGGATTTTAAAGAACGCAATACAGTCGTAAATGGCGCATATTATGCTTCATTAATATATAAATTGCGAGACAAAATAAAGGAAGAAGAAGCGCAGAAACAAGCTGTCAAAAGGCGTCTTGTTGCTTCACGACAACGCCCCAGTTCACACTGTCGGTGTTTCGAAGGATGCAGTTCGTCAATACGAGTTCACGGAACTGGAACATCTACCTTATAGTCCTGATATGGCCCCATCTGATATTATTTATTTCCAAATTTAAAGCGGGACTTAAGGGGATGAAAATTTTAAAGCGATGAAATGTTGCAGGCGGCTGTCTTCAGTCGTTTTGAAGATAAGGATTGTGCTTACTATAAGGCCTACAGATGTTGGTTCACATATATGAGAAGTGTCAGTATTAGTGGAGATTATATTGAAAAATAAAATGGATATCGTTTCATTTTCTTCGTTTCTTCATAATTAGGCCAATTCATTATGGAACCAATTACGTACACAGCAGAATGCGCTATACAGCGCGCGCGACAGCTCGTCCGTCGTGCTAGACGCTATATAAACACTACGCTACATATATTATAACCTATACTGCGGATATAGTATGACGCTATTTCTAGCACCGAGTGGAAACAATATGTGCCATACGTTGGGTATATATAGCGCGCTGTGCAAAGGCGCTATAACCTATATTAACCACCTCTATGTTACACTATAGTCTGTTACATACGGTTCACGTGGTATAGTCTCACTCCCGACTAATTTAGCACTGTAATTCTTTCTTTAATTCTTTATTGTACAAATCAAAGAAATATGGTTATTAAAAATAAATGTACAAAGGCGAGCTTAACCCACAATTGAATTTTCTACCAGCGAACCTTTGTTTGAAAGATGCGGCAGTCCTTGTGAGGGTATAAAGTACAACAGACATAAAATAGACTAAACATATACTACATAAAATAAATATTATAACTGAAATACTATACCTAACAAATATGTACATACTGAAATTCAATAAATATCGTACAAACCACATACTTTGCAAAATAAAAATTAAAAAGAAATCATTAAAGGGTCTTATAAGGAGAGGAAGTGCTCTTTGACCTTACTCTTGAAAAGTTTAACAGTACGAACAGTGAAAGAACCGTCATAAAGGGATGAAGAGTGAGAAGGAGTACGAAGAAGGAGAGAGGTGGCGGTGCGGCCAGGTTCATCCCTTGGAATTAGATACTTAAAACGCTTCTGAAGATATACTGGGGACTCAGGATTATGAAGAATTGAGAAAAGGAGAATTAGTTATATGTAAATTACTGTACTTTGTTTCCTCCTCTTCTAGTTCCTTCGTCGAGCTCGATTTCCACTAAACTGCGTGTTAGGTGCGAGGGGTTCTCCTTATATACCGCCCGGCGGACGATTCCAAAATCAAAATTATAGTTTTCAAATGTTCTCCTTTTGAATTTTTAATTGTTGTTCCATTAAATTAAAAATGAAATTTTATATTTTTTATGGCAAGAGGTTTTGGCGGCAACTCGACTAATGCATCACTTGAAGTTTTATTTTAGTGTTTATATTGGTTTATTTGTAACGTTTATATTTGTTGATTTGTATAATGTGTCTTCCTAACAAATATCTTCCTAACAAATTTCTGTATTTGTACGTGTTATTGTCACATCACGCTAGCCAAACCATAAGTGAACCGGTTATTTATGGGCGTCCACATTTACCATGACCTCTTCCATTTATGGCACTATTAACCCATTATAAATCAAGCAAATCGTTTAACGGTCCCTTAACAGGTGTAGGACAGGGCGAGGAAGTGACGCGCGGCGCCCAGCGTGACGCGCTACCGGAAGCGACGCCATGTTTGATAAATGCAGTGTTCCGTATGCAGCGTGTGCGTAAGGGTGCCACTAATAGTTTACTTACTGTGAAATAATATTTATACCGTGATCATAATGGCAATGAGATAATCCGCATGAGAACTAGAGTCGCTGACGTGGCCCAAAGAATTGTAAAGCTGAAGTGGCAGTGGACATGGCATATAGCTTGCAGAACCAATGGGTGTTGAGGTCTTAAAGTGCTGGAGTAGCAATCCCGAATTGGAAAGCGTAATGTGGGTAGACCCCCAACTAGGTGAACCGATGAGCTGGCGAAGGTAGCGAGCAATCGGTGGTTGCAGGGGCGCTCATTGCCGCTCAGTGTGGCGATCATTAGACGAGGCCTATGGGCCTCTGTGGGCTGATATGATGATGATGATTATAATGGCAAATTAATCTGTGGGCAGTTATTATTTATGTATTTTAATCTGCCATTGTTGCAGCAACGAGCTAAGATATGGAGTCTTTTCGAGCAGGCACGTAATAAAATAATTACATTGTTGCAGTTGTATGATAAATCAGTCCGCTTTGCATTAATCAGTCCACTCTATATTTTCAACAACGGGGTCGTTGGGTCAGTAACGCGCGTGTGATACTCCTGATGTTGCAGGCGTCCATAGGCTGCGGTAACCGCTTACCATCAGGTGGGCCGTAAGCTGGTTTGCTACCATCGTGGTATCATCATCATCCCCAGTCCATATCATCCCCACTACAGGGGCACGGACCTCACCTGACCAGGAGGGGCATTAGGCCGTAATCTACCGCGCTGTCCTAGTGCGGGTTGGTAGACTTCACATACCCAAGTGAGCATGCAGGTTTCCTCACGAAGTTTTCCTTCTCCGTTAAGTAAATTGGTGTCTACAATGTAGACAATACATGAATTACAAATAATAACTCAGTGGACCGGGATCGAACCCACGACCCTTCGAGCGTAAGCCGTGTTTAAAACCACCACACCACCTATTGGTGGTTTTAAATTTTATTTTTTTTACCACGATATTTCGTGGTAAAAAAAATAAATTATTTTGTATATTCTATGTTATGTCTTCTTCTTTTGTTAGCTCTATTTGTTGCGCTTTCGTTCTTTCTTAGTTTATTTATATAAATAGGATATTGATATTTGTGTTATTAAAATGCGTAATGCGTTTTCGGGGTGAATGTGAAAATGGGGAATTTTGCGAATTTTCGGAAACAGTTTCACATTTAATTACGACGAAATGAAGAAGGTGGAGGTGCTGAGATGCTTGGGGGTAAGTCCAAAGTTCCCCCTTCAGTAAAAAGTACTCGAAAGAGCGAGGCACTGATAGGTATCGATAAATCATCAGTAATCCATCTGAAATTCCTTCTAATTTATTGATAAAGGCCACTGTGGAGTATTTAGTCAGCCAACTGACTCTTTAGTATGATAAGCCTCGCTATTTTTTCTGCGATGTGTTGACAAACGTCAATAATTGTGCCAATTTGCCAAATTGACTATGACTATTCTTTAGACTGTTATGGTCTTACGTTCAAAACTCATATGGAAAAAATAGAATTACTTCAAATAAGATTTGTAAAGTTACTTGTTGATAAAAAAATTAAATTTAAATGTAGAAACAATTATAAAGAACTATTCAAAATTTGCAAAATTCTACCAGCGCGTCTAAAATATAAATATTTATTAGCTATACATAACCACAGCAGTTTGGAGCATAGATCACTCGTTGAGCATGATAAATGTACACGTACTGTGACACAATGCAAATTCCAGACCACACGAGTGAATAATTACTTCGGAGGAAGAGCACATCAATGTAGACTACCTGTTTTGTTTAATGAAATGCCGTACGAATTAAGATTGGAAAAGGATAAAAAGAAATTTGCTTGAGATTACAAAGAATTTCTTCTGGATTCGTACGACACGACATTAATAACTAGTGAGATGGTGAGTGTTGCGCACGGGTTTTAGTATTGTTATGTACGAGATACACATTGTTGTTATTTTGTATTATCGTTAAGATCTGAGTGTGATATCTTTCCGCAGTCAAACCGATTAAATCGGTTTTGTGGACTTTGTTTTTTGTAATTTTTTATAATGTGAATAAACAAAAAAATAATAATATAAAGTTGCCACTGTGCAGCCACGTTTTAAAGCATTGGTTGAAATTGTGTATTGAATATGACAACTGAGGTTTACAAGCGAAGCCAATTGGCCGAGTCTTTTGTAAGAGAAATCGACTCATAAAAATAGCTTTTCTCTGCTTTTATATGTAATTTACAACCCCTATGTATAACTTCCTCAAAAGATATTTTTTTAATATTGAACGTAGGACCCCCATTAATCTGTCAATCAATAACAGTTGATAAGATCAGTAAACACTCACCCCCGTCGCTAAATGGAGAACACCTGGTCTTAAATTATATGAATTATTCACTAACATGCTCCATTGCACATACAAATAGGATTATTTACTGCTTCATAAAAGTTGCCGGTCATACTGGTGCGGCTTAGGCAAAATGGTGGCAAGACCCTTGAATTGTGATCGCAAGATACCTAAAAAGACTAGTATGCAATAGAATAGAGTACTCTCTATTGCACACAATTGTAACACATTTTATAAACATCTATACATATAATAAAATCGTAAGGGAGCCGTGTCTGTATAATGAATATTTTTTCAAAAAAACCATCCATACAGGTTGTAGTTATGTTACTGGAGCCAAAAATATAGTTTTTATAAATTA
>WUAW01000353.1:12401-48945 GCA_017165845.1 Thaumetopoea pityocampa | reverse complement strand
TCAACAACGCGCTTGTGCGCGTATCTCTCTTCGTAGAGACGCTCGCGCCACTCTTCGAGCGCACGTCTTCGTTCCTGCCGTCTAATTTCGAGCGCGGACACGCTCCCACCTCTCCGGCGAGCGACGCGGATCCGGTCATAGACCCTCGCGTCCATATCCGCCAGGATGTCTAAAGGTAGAAAGCGTGCCAGTAATGCAGCCGCCTCGTGTGCCAACCCGTATTAGATCAACGTGGTGAACTATACCCTAACACCTCACATTCTGAGAAGGGACTCGTGCCCTGCAGTGAGACAGTATATACATACGTTGATGATGATGATAATTTCCCTTATTTGAATAGTCATTACTAATTAGTAATTTATAGACAGTTATAAGAATTGCCCCCTAGCCAAGTTGACTTTCTACAATCGTTAACGTTAATATCATAGAAAGGAAAAACAAAATATACTGGAATGACATTACTAATCGCCAACTCACCCGTGACTTATCGATTAGAAATGTCATTCCAATACATTTTGTACGTTTCTATTAGCGTTAACGAGTTTAAAAAGTCAACTTGACATTCAGGTCACCGTTCGCCAAGTCGGTCGCCTTCAAGCCGAATGATTTTATAGGCGTTCGAATTATTCGAATGATTTGTTAATTCAAATGAATATATTCATATCATTCATAGTTCTGCATGAATACATTCATATTATTCATTCACAGCTGCGCATCGTTACTCTCTTGTTACTAATACTTACCGTGAATTCATTTTAATTTATTTTTACATTTACCACACGATGCAAACTGCAAACATTAATTTAATCTATGGCTGTAATTTAGAAACTCAACACTGTGTCTGTGTGAATCTGCTGTATACTTTATCAGAACACAAATCGGCTTTGCGAAATTAATTCGATGGATGAAATCGATTCAAACTGATCCCTCGGACAGATAAATGGTAGGTTCGGAAGATAACATAACTGGATTGGTCTATTGGAAATTTATTAGGGGGAATATTTTCTTAAAATTATTTTACATACATACATGCACTCACGCCGACATCCCATAAGGGTAGGCAGAGACCACTTCTTTCCACCTGCTACAATCGTTAAATGTAGCAGAGTGGCCATCCGCAGCCCACATTTCGCCCCCGCGGGTAACGAGACGTGTCGGCTGACGAACCACGACGCCGCCATTTTATAAGGTTAAAAATGCTAAAGTTCCTCATTGCGTTCCCGCGAATTAATGGAGAGGAAAGGAAAGAGGATGAAGTAGGAAAGGTGTATTGAGCAAGGAATATGGAGTTTTGGACTAGGATTATAGGATATAGGATACTACTATCTCCCAAGGAGTAGGAAGAGACAGTAGTAGCTCGGGAAGTCGGGGTCGCTTACCCGTATACTTAAGTCTATTTGCCAGACAGGCTAAAAAACTATTAACTCCCTGACCGAAATTATTTTAGTGATTTCTATTTGTGTGTAATGTTATCGCTCCGAGCAATTGCCCATGAGCGCCGTCTAACATTAACTTGCCTTTCCGATCAGATCAACCATTACCCCATTTGGAAAATTTCGTCATAATCACTATCAGCCCGTGGAAGTCCATTGCTGAGTATGGGCCTCCTCCATAAAAGTAGAGATGTACCATAATCTCCACGCTTGACAGACATCTTTGGAGTGACACTATTGTCATATTAAGCCGACGCTACACAACCAAAATTTACAAACTTATATATTTATAAATGTTTCATTATTCTAAATTCTCAGTTTAGAATTTGACAAATAAACATTATTGTTTCTTTCAAAACTTGAGTGAACTTAGAGTGCAGTTCCCCAAATAGTAAATATTAGATTAATTAGGTATTTGGCTACGCTAAAAATATGTGTTAGCGACGCGCTCGACGAGTAGATAAGTTTAATTTATTATTAGCTGTTACCCGCGGCTCCACCCGCGTGAATGTCGGTTTTCTGCTATATTGGAAATCCCGACACAATCATAGATTTATATAAAAAACCTAAGATCCACTTTTATTTGGGATCAAGCTGTATCTTCAAGTCTACTGGACCGATTTTGATGAAACATGCTCTATTATTTAAGTCGGAATAGTACCTTTAAAATTGTGACAATTTAACCAAAATCTACCCGCTGGTTTTTGCGTGAAGCCCGAACAAACAAACAAATAAACAAACATTGACGGATTCGGTTTCAGAAGCTCTTAATTAGTCGATTTGAGTAGTTTGTTATTAAATATCTTTGTATGTTAACAATTTTATAGTATAGATTAGGAGGTAATTTTTTTTTTAATTTAATGAAAGTCGTTGCGGTCTGTCTTAGGCTACTGGACGTGATATAGCAATATATTGTAATAAATTTCTTAAAGACACCAATTTCATCATTTTCGCGTATTTAATTGTATTGGATGAACGGATACGTAATAACATGGTTCATAGTCTTGTAATAAAAAATATGAATATTTTATAAAAGTATTCAATATAAAAAAATCATCATCATCATCATCATTTCAGCCCGTAGCTGTCCACTGCTGAACATAGGCCTCTCCAATCGAATTCCAGCGCGACCGGTCCATAGCCACCCGCATCCAGCGAGAACCAGCGATCCTCACCAGGTCGTCGGTCCATCTCGTAGGTGGCAGTCCCACACTGCACTCGCTAGTACGTAGTCTCCATTCAACTAAAAATAATGTAACACAATTGTGGAAAGTCTTAAATAAAACGCATTCTAAATTAGGTGACGTGATCGCAAACATTCTATGATATGATGCAACTCTAGTGACCCCACGTGCCAGTAAGCAGATTGTCATCGCAACTGCTGTAACAGGCGAAGCATTACATACTAGCATGTAATATTACCAGAGTCACGTGCACATTTAGATAGAGAATTTTTTTTTGTAGCTCGCTCACTACAATTATTGTCACGGGAGTTTTGGCGGCAACCTAAGTGAAGTATCACTTGAAGTTTTATTTTAATGTTTTATATTAGTTTACTGTGATGTGTAATGTATAATTTTGGTGTTTTTTGTATATTAATCGTTAATAATAGTGAAGAATATTGAAACATTAGGATAAAACTGTGATTAATGTAGCAAAGTATTTTTTCAATAGATCTGCGGAATTTTGCCTGGTCACAGTGGTATTCGTCGGATTGACTTCAAAATTCCCAAGAAGCAATAAAATGTGAAACACCGATATTTGATTGTTAACTTGAAGAATATTATACAACTTCAAAAATATATACACTCGTTACTGGCAGAAATGGCGTGAATTTACAGCCGATTGCCACTATGAAAGAAGAAGAAAAATATTTGTCATGATATCTTAAAAATTCTTTTGCAAATTAAATTACTGAAAAATGAGAAGAAGAAAAAACATGTTATTAGGGCAATGTGATATTATTGTTAATTTAATCTAAAAACATTTAAATACTCAGTCAGCATAAAAAAATATCACTCTTGCTAGAGATGATAATTGGTACATTATATCAGCCTATTTTCAATTTTTTGTAGATGTAAACTCTGTAAAAACTGAAATAGCTATTTACTGACCATCAGCTGGACTCTACTTTCGTTTTCTACAAACTTAAAATAAAAAAAGACTCACATAGAAAGAAATAATTTAAATTAGGTGACTTTGATGGCTATCGAAGTCTAGTGAACAGATTTTTCTACTCCTAAGCGCTTTTCGAAGTTAAATGTCACTTAAATAAATATAAATTGTTACGTCACAAATGTCAAAATGTCACGTATCGCCATTTACGAATATTTTTAATAATACTGGTATTCCGTGGGTGCGCGGCGCGTTATTTTACATGCGTTAGCTTTTCGCTTTTCCGAAGAAGTGGAGAAGAGTGGAACGGATTTAAGAATGAGTAGTGTTTGAATTGTGATGAATGTGTGTGAAATTTAAAGTAAAATTCAGTGCTGTAATGATCGGTGCATACACACATATGTACATACGGTGAACGTATGATTACAGAAAACGGTTAATCAGTAAATAGAAGTGGGCTTAAAAATCTATTGACTAAAGATCGTTGGTCTTTATTTATTACATATGGACGAACTACTAAAGACGATCGACGTGCTTCCTGCACGTTGTACGTCTTTAGTTATTAACTCACGCATAAATAATAATTACATAACATCTACGCTCGTATATGCGTAAAATGCAATATAAATTGTGTTATAAAACATTCACGCGGCGATGAATTCACACAATTATGCCATTTCTATACATTTCCAATTTCTGTGTGTATAAATAGATAGATATCACGTCTTCATTGGCACATAAGAAAACAGAGAGAGTAATTAATATAAAAGAATATTATCTGTTAATATATTTGTCACAAAAATGCAAAAAATTATTCATTAGTTAGTTTTCGGCGTTAATCTTAGGACTCTCATTATAATCATGTGTGAGTGATTAATTAACTACATTACTGATGTACGGTAAAAGCACATAACAAAATTGCACATAAATCACTCACATTATGCCAGAAGAACGCCACTTTTCCTTAAGTAATCATTATCTTCCGATAATAGGTAAACATACTAGACCCTTGGGCGGCCATGTTGGATTGATTTATGATCTTTGGTGCGACAAACCTTTTGTGCGTGATAGCATAAGGAATTATACAGATAAATATACTTGAATAAAACCTTTACATGTACACACATGCTGGCATCCCCAAGGTGTAGGCAAAGATGTCTTTTGCTGCCTTTTCTTAGGTTAAAAATATAATATCATATAAGTTACTAGTTTTCGTCGATTAAAAAGTATAGTATCATTATATAAGTTACTAGCTTTTGCCCGCGGCTCCGCCCGCATGAATGTTGGTTTTACGCTACTGAGAAAATTCCGAAACAATAATAGATTTATATAAAAAGTCTAAAAACCATTTTTACTTGAGCTCTCGTACTTTAACGGCCGGTACTAAATTAGGGATCAAGCTGTATTTTAAATTCTACTCGACCGATTTTGATGAAATATACCGTATTATTTAAGTCGGAATAGTACCTTTAAGACTGTAATAGTTTAACCAAAATCTACCTGCTGGTTTTTGCATGAAGCTCGAACAAACAAACGAACAAATATCGACGGATTTTGTTTCAGAATCCCTTAATTAGTCGATCTGAGTAGTTTGTTTTTAAATATCTTTGAACTTTAAATACAATTTGATATTTAACAATTTTATAATAGTAAAATAGACAATAATGGCACTAGTTTGCCACCGCCGGAAATCGAACACTAGACCTAAGGGTGAGCTGGCGTGTTAACCATTATTGACCACAGAGTTTGTGTAGGTGATCATCATCACTATCAGCCGTTGCTGGACATGGACTCCACCTTAAAGAGGTGGGATCTGCTATAATCTCCACGTTTGGCAGTCGTCTTGGAGTTCGTACTAGATTTTGATTGAATAGCAGGATAACGCTGCTGCCCATCATCCTGGTACAACCCTTAGCTGACTCTCACAGCATCCCCGGGAAGAATGGAATAGAATGGAGTATTGTTAATATTATGTCGGCCCCAAACTGTATTTATGGTATAGTATACTTCAAAGATGTCATAAGTAAAAGGATTGGTTAGTTCTATAGTTACTTAGTATAAGTAAAAGGATTGGTTAGTTCTATAGTTACTTAGTATAAGTAAAAGGATTGGTTAATTCTATAGTTACTTAGTATAAGTAAAAGGATTGGTTAGTTCTATGGTTACTTAGTATAAGTAAAAGGATTGGTTAGTTCTATAGTTACTTAGTATAAGTAAAAGGATTGGTTAGTTCTATAGTTACTTAGTATAAGTAAATTAAGTATAATATCGTTGGTATACTGCATATAGAAGCTGCTTTAGTGAGATACCCTTGATTTTTTTCTTATTTACTTAGACACCAACAAGATATAAAACGTACATAATTAGAATTATAAAAGTTAAAAAAAGGTGTAGACAAGCTATGCTGCATTTTAATTAAAGGAGATGGCTAGACGTGAAATTAGAAACGGTGTATTATGAAATTAAAAATAATAGAACGTTCAATTTAGTTGGTACAAAGGTTGCATTATACTGGCGCAATTATAAATTAAATTAAATTGTTGTGTAGATACTTGCTGTGTGGCGTTGGCATAATAATAGTGTTACTTCATCTCTGGATGCTGTGGATGGACCCGTAGATGATGTGAGAACCAACTAAGGGATACAACAAGATAATGGATAGCAGTGTTATCTTGTTATTTAATTGAAATCTACGTCAATCTCCAACACGTTTGTCAAGCATTGATATTAATGTACATCCCTAATTTTTAAGGAAATTCATAGATTAGTACATTACATTTGAAGATCCTTTTTTTGGGGCAGGTAAAATATATAAGCAACTTGCGGAGAGTATAAGACTCCTTGAACCTGAAAGAACAGTGACTATTATTATTACTGACTGAAATTCTGTTGTGGCTTTCATAAATACATTACAAGGGATTCGGTATTCACGATGGATAACCTACCATTGCTTCTCAATGTCTCGTTTTTATAACATTCTCGGAAAGCGGTTTAGGCTTGTTTCCTCCAGTAGCATCTGAAAAGCTTTATATTGGTTTAGTCACTATGGGAGTTTTCAAAATTCTTAGAAAGATATTTCTTCCTTCATTTTAGACAGAAAGTTCTGAAAGTTCCCATGGTATGATGGAACCATCATACTTGTAATCATTGAAAGATTTTTCCTCTGGGATATTTTTATCCCAGGATCAGTTAGATATGCACACAAATATAATATCAGAAAATATTTACTAATATAACAGACCATTCTGCCTCTATTACAAATAATAACATAATGATTCCAATTTCCATTTATCCGCAAAAGAAATCACAGGACTGTATTGAAGGAGATTTATCAAAACGAATTGATATCATTGTGGTCATACTTTGCGTTGGGTCAGAATAAACAATTGTATGAAGTGTTTTATTTATGAAGAATATGGTGCTGATAAGAGGTAACGCATAATTTTTGAAAACCTTAACACATCTCGCCTTCTATAGGTATGCAAATATGCTTAACCTCTTCAGGGTTGATTAAATGATCTTAATTGATGACTTAATTAAATGATCGGAAGTAACCATTACCAGTGCAGCCAAATAAAAAAAATACTTCTCTGATAAAGAGATTCTGTATTAAATAGGTTATTATCAATTTTTTGTTGTATTTATTAGAGTAACTTTAATTATAAAAAACTAAACGTTTACATATGTGGCCAAGGGCGTGAAGAAGTTAAAGACAATTTGCTTGTAATAATAAAAACTTGTAATAGTGATCACTGATGGTGACCCGCTTGCCCGTTTGCCCCTTCTTACATAAAATGTATTTTATTTTTATGTATAAAAAAAGAAATACAAAGGATTTCCGAAAAAAACCATTAAGGCGACTCCCCGAGCAAAACGCCGTATTAATACAATTTTCAATGCGTATCTGTTCCTTATTTAAAGCAAAGATGAAATAAAAAAATATACAAAACATTTCTTCAATAAGTTGTTTTCATATTGGACATATTTTTAATGGAGTAAATATTGGATGAAATTTCGTTATGAACGAACCACAAAAATGAAAAATAAAACACAAGTATACATTAAACATTTTATACTGGTGTACAGTAAAGAATAATTTATCAACAGATAAAAATAATTCTTAGAGACATTTAGGAATAAAGAAGTCCTATCTCAGACTAATCCCAGATTAATGGTCGATCTCATTTTAGGCGAGGCTGACTTTAAACTATTATCTCTATTGTAATGAAACCTAGACACGTGACAGTTTAGGCTGGAGATAAGCGGGTTAGACTTAGACCTGTCGTAGATTGAGAGTAGTATAAAAGTAAATAAGGCAACATTTTTGAAATTATAGAACTAATGGAGTTTTGGCGGTGACTTGAAGGACTCAACATCTGACGTTTTATTTTAGTATTCTATATTAGTTTATTGTGATATGTAAGAATGTTGTCACCTCAGTCTGAGACTGTCTTAAATGTTAGGTTTCAACGCTTCACCATGATATCTTTTTCCGACTATTCATGATCCTTATCAGCCCTAACAGTCGGAACATATCGCTCTACAACTGTGCTATCGTCTGCATATTCATGCAGAAATAAAGTTGCAGAGAAAATAGACCCTTGAGGAAACCCAGCATTGGTTGCCATTGAATCCGAGGAACAAACTTCTACAATAACACACAGAGAACTTTCCCTCAGAACGTCTATTATCCAGGAAATAAGGCCGGGGGATAAGCCATACGCTGCAAGCTTGCCAATGAGGTTGGCGTGCCAGTCAATGTCAAAAGCCTTCGAGACTTCAAGAGAAACAGTAATTGTTTCTCCATTCCTCTTGATGGTCTCACTCCAAATATGAGTGTAACATTCGCTAGTAGATCCCTAGTTGACTGATTTCAGCGGAACCCGTATTGTTGGTTACTGAGAAAATCATTTTACTTTAAGTGTATTATGAGGCGTGAGTTCAGTATACGTTCCATAATCTAACAGAGTAAAGTAAGTGAGATCGGTCGATAATTAGTAGGATCAACATTGCTAGCATTTTTGGGCACGGGTTGAGAGCGATACAAGCTTAGCTTATAACTCAGGTGGGAATGCTTTAAGCACAAAAGCTGGTATACTGTCTGATCCACTAGCTTTGTTCACATCCAAACAACGCAAAGCTCTCAATATCTCCTTGTTCGAAATTCGGATCTCGGGCATTGGATTTCCACAATGAGTTGAGGGGTGTTTCCACAATATCTAAACGTGAATTGCGGGCGAAAAGAGATACAAATTAACCTGCCTTCTATCTTGTTATATGATTCGTTTAATCAGGTTTAATAAGCGGAGGCAGTGAAAATCGACAGAAGTTCGTTTCGATTGATTTGGCAAGAGACCAGAAAGCTCTACTACCAGACGGTTGGGTAGAAAGCTTTTTGCCAGTGTGGTTGATAGGTCAAAACGAGCCTTTTTCATTGCCTTTTCATAAGACCCGGGTAGCTAGGTTGAAGGCTTTCTTCTTCAAGTTGGCATCCGGAGATTTGTGATTTGGAGCACCGACCCAGGATAAATAAACTGAATGCTTGCTCTGTTTAGATTGAGTACATTCGGTACACCATAAGATTACCACCGGCGGGTACTTCAGCGTAGGGAATAAAATAATCCATTGCTTGTGTACCACGTCAGCTATAGCATCTGCGCACCTCGACGAATCTTCGGAAGAAAAACATATTTGTCGCCAAGGATAAGATGCAAAGAAGTGACAATTCTCATTCTAATCTACTGCCTTATATCGCCATATATGTATGCCGAACACCTTGGGTATCAATTTCAGCTGGAGAATGGAACGATAAAGAAAATATTCTTAGAGTTAAGATGCCCATTGTTTTATGTGAAGTCAAGTGACCTTGATCATATATAATTTATCTTCTACCAAGAACAGTTACTATTCTATATCCAACAGATATTTTATTTTAAAGTAGTTTTCTTGGTTGAAGTAAATTGTGATATTGTTCTAAGAATATCATAATCTTTAAATAAATAGATATTGCTTGGGTGTACACATATTCTCTTAAACTTACTAAATATTTCAAGAAAACGTGTTTTCTTGGTTAGAGTACTGCTTTTTTCATGTGTAATAAGGACAAATATAGGTATGGGAGCCACGAGGTTATCGTCACGTTAAGTTTGTTTATTAATTTTGTATTCCAACCGCTAAAAAAGTACGTGATGGTCTAAGGGTGCGAACACCCGACTCTCAAGAGATCGCGGGTTCAAACCTCGGTTCCGAGCCGCTGGGTTTTTCAAACTCAGGTACGGTCTACTTTGTAGACACTATGTACTAGTCGGAGAAAGAAACTTCGTGAGGAAAACTGGGTGTGTGAAATCTATCAACCTGGAGTAGGCCAGCGCGGTAGACTACGGTCTAATCGTCCTCCGGATAAGAGGAGGACCATATCCCTGTAGTGGGGATGAGCATTCCAACTGCTAAATATCTTTACAATAATATATGATTATTCATGGGCTTACGCCTACCCTTACTAAATTTCTTCCCCACCGTGACTCAAGAGGTTACACTCGATAACCTTTACTTTATGATTGGGTCGTGTCAACTAGTATAAGGGTCTAAATAATATTACTTCTCAAAACAACCAGCACACTTCCTTTATTTGCTTTCTTTATATTAGGGTCGTGACTCCCTTAAAAGGCTTTAAATTCAAATTATCTTTTTATTGCGCGAAGTTGGTTTTTCCTTATTTCCAAAGCATTTGTATTAAACTAAATAATGTTAGCAATATAAACCCTTCTTGTTTGTTTTTCTTAAAAAGCTCTTAAGCCCTGCTCATTTTAAAAGGCTTAGTAGATATATATTACAGCCAAATCAGTTTGGAGACCTTTTTGCGTTTGTAAGTGTAACACTCACACAGAGAATATCTTTGATACGGATTTTCACGAGAAAGACGGGAGTGCAGACAACTCCTAGTCTTAACCTAATAACACGCGAGGTAATCTTCTTGTTGACGTTTTTATGATGGTAAAATCAAGGCTTCCGAGGAATCTCTGTTTGAATAGACGCATACATAGTAAAGAAATATAAAAACAATATTTAAAAAATTAACAATGAAACTAACTACAAAACCAGTGTCAACCATTGCGACAGGAGAATCGAAGAGAACTATCAAATTCAACTTTTTAATTTACCTTTTTTTAGAGGTGTGCGTCTCTATTTTTCCTTATGTCATAGGGAAAATAAAAATTTCTCTTATTACAACTTTTTTTTGGGCATTAAGGCCAATGCAAAATTCACTTTTTGTCGAGTTTTGGGAATATGGTAGAAATGTAGCTGCAGGGGCTCCACCGGAACCAGTTAAATATTGAAAGTGGTCTATGAGGAAAAAAAGTCTGGGAACCTCTGATCTAGACTATGGAGTTTTATTCCCCAAGAGACCGTTGATAATCTTATACTTAATATACCACGCCGATGAAGCTGTCGCTAAAGCCTTGGGAGGCACAATAGATTATTAAAAACTTTCAAGGTATGTTTTTTATTTAATTTTATTATGCAGTAGTAATTTACATGAGTCTTTCGTTTATTGTCACTATGTTAGTTTTTCGTGATAAATTATTATTTATTTACTAAAAAGCTTTTTATATCATTACAAAATTAAAATCAATATTTTAATGCGTAATTTATTATGCTTCTATTAATATACAACATATACGACAAGAAAATATTAAATTTATAATAATATAATAATAATAATCTGGACACTTTCACACACATTGATTTAGTCCCAAAATATAATTCCCTGTATTTTGGATACTATAGAACGATATAAATACTTATATAGATAAATACAATACATAAATAAAATGAATATGTTCATGAATCGGATATAAATATTTGTGCTCATCACACAAAGTTCGTCCCTAGCAGGATTCGAATCCGGACCTCTTTGACAGAGAAAGCAGGGCCACTGCCTCCATACCAATCAGTCGTCATGAAAAATACTAAATAATCTTATTCCCTAGACTTTGTTGAGTAGCTCATATTGGAATCATTGTTACTGAAATATCAATTATCATTTAAATGAAATCGAAATTATCCTTAAAAATGCTGTTTGTCTTATCGAATCCATTTACCGCCCCAGCCGTCTGCGTTATTGAGACGCTAGTTCAAGGTCGCGTTGCCGTCAGGAGATTGGGTGGGCGGGCGAATCACGAGGTAAGAATATACATGATAATAAATCGTTAATAAAAATCGTAAAAAAATAATAACAACGATTTCTTACTATATTATAAATTTATAAAATAGTAAATTCATTATAACTTCACAAAAATAAGAAACACGAAACTAAAACACCCAACTGAACAAAAATAAGGACGTTAGACTTCAGGAATCTAGGCTACGCTAGAACGGCCAGCATAGTGTTGTTCATGGCCGGAAGACCTGTCGTCGGGACGTCTAAATCTAGGACGGCCAGCATAGTGTGGTTTATTGTCGGAAGGCTAGTCGTCGGAACGCCTAGCGCTGGGACGGCCAGCATAGTGTTGTTCATGGTCGGCAGATTAGTCGTCGGGACGACTAGCACTGGGATAGCCAGCATAGTGTTGTTCATGGTCGGCAGGCTAGTCGTCGGGACGACTGACGCTGGGATGGCCAGCATAATGTTGTTCATGGTCGAAAGGCCAGTCGTCGGAATGGCTAACGCTGGAACGACCAACATAGTATCGTTCATGGTCGGGAGGCTAGTCGTCGGAACCACTAGCGCTAGGACGGCCAACATAGTGTTGTTCATGGTCGAAAGTCTAGTTGTCGGAATGGCTAACGCTGGGTCGGCCAACATAGTGTTTTTTTTTAGATAAACCCAGATTCTGGCTTAGGGCGAATGGGATACGCTTGTCCAGGGGTTTGATCCTTTAAATTTTATTGAATTTCTTAAGGGACTCGATTACTCTCTTTATTAGTTTTTTAAAAGATTCGATGGAGCTTTCTTTTGCGATTATCGCTTGTGGGTCATATGGGTCAATATCGAGGTTTCTGCATATGGATTCGTGTTCATGTCGTGCGTTTTCGAACTTTGGGTATGTAAGTATAGGTCCAGCGTTTGGCTTATAGTTCCGTCACAGGGGCATGTGTCTCAGATACTATCTTGAACCTTTTGAAATATGATTTGTGGTATCCGTGTCCGGTAAGATATTGGGTGATGCTGAAAATAGGTGGAATGAATGCGAGAAAGGCTTTGAGGTGGTTTAATGTTGGAAAGATTCTTTATGTGTGAGTAATTTTCGAGTATAGGTCTTCGGCAGCTGTGTTAAGCGTTTCTCTATTCAATTTCTTGACGTACTAAATAGGAAATTGTGTGTAGTTGGGTTGTTTTTTAGTTTGGCGGCGGCTTTCGCAGCTTGATCGGCCATTTCGTTACCGGATATGCCGGCGTGTCCTCTTATCCAATATAGTTTTATATGTCATCCTGAAAGCTTTATTTCGCTGAAAGTTTTTTTTTATTTTCACTACGATCGCGTTGGTGCTGTTGGGGTTAGAGAGTTCGGTCAGCCCAGATTTGCATTAGGCGGTCGTGTTTTGGAGCTTGCTCACTAAAAAATAATTAATATTTTTAATGTTACTATAATGGGGTTTTTTACATCTAAAGGCGATTGTACGTAAGGTCAAAATGTTACATTTACAACTGACTTCAATTTAAGTCGCTATTGTCGTACGAGTTGTGCAAAGAAATAGATCTATTTTACATTTTCCCAGTGATGAGCACTTCTTAAATGGAAAAGTTAACGATTTTTATCTATCGAGCTGAGTTTTTACGCAGTCGTGTTTCGAAGCCTACTCACTAAAAGTTAATTAACATTTTTAATGTTACTGTTTAATCGTTTTTTTACGTCTAAAAGCGATTATACATAAGGTCAAAATGTTACACTTGCGACTGACTTCACTTTAAACGTCGCTGTTGTCGTACGAGTTGTGCAAAGAAGTAGAAAGGAATAAAATCTGAAATTCATATATTTTTTGTCATGTAGTAAATTGCTGATATTTCGGCATTTTCGCAAGCGCCATATTTCTACGTACCACATATTATTTATTATCGACAAGCTTGAAGCATGTGCAAACTAAAAAATTTTTGCTCGCAAGCAGTAATCATATTATACTAAGAATTCTTATATTGCAGCCGTTGATTACTGCACACAAAACGCAGTCTTATGTTGATCATGCTTCAAGTTTGTTGATAGTATTACGTATTCAAAACCTCATCAGAAGAATATCTGCGCCGCAACATTAGGACTTCCAATCCATGGGTGTTGCGGCTACAAGCTGAGACGGGGCCTTTTCGGACAGGCACCTAGTAGAATAACTAGGGCATTGCCATTGTAAACCCATCCACCTTTCATATATATTTTATATTTTATTTGCTTTCTTATTTTGTTAATTTTATTTTGTGCTTGTCTTGAATAAATGTGTTTTCTTTCTTTCTTTTTTTTTCTTTATTCTGTATGTACTATCTATTCTCTTGGTCGACACGTAACCTAGCCGACATCAATCGGCTTTTCGATCAGTCGCAATGTGAACTCGTGTATATACGCTGTCATATGATGGAGTCAAGATAGCGTGCAATTAGCCCGTAGTCAAGCTTAAACATCCCTGTACATTATTTTAGGATTACTACCTAGACTATTAAATCCTATATTGTATTCTGTTTTAATATGGTTTTTATCTATAGGTATAAGGTATAGGCTCCGCCCGCGTGAGTCACGTTTTTTCGCTACATGAGAAATTCCAAAACAATTATAGATTTTATGTAAAAGTCTAAGAACCACTTTTACTTGAGCTTTCGTACCTTAACGACGGCTACTAAAACAGGGACAATCAAAACAAATAAAGGGACAATCTTCAATTCTAGTGGACCGATTTTGATGAAACATGCCGCAGTATTTAAGTCGGAATAGTACCTTTAAGACTGTAACAGTTTAACCAAAACCTCCTCGCTGGTTTTAGTGTGAAGACCGAACAAACAAACAAACATCGACGGATTCTGTTTCAGAAGCCTTTAATTAGTCGATCTGAGTAGTTTGTTTTTAAATACGAGTATGTTTGATTTTTGAAAATTTGACATTTAACAATTTTATAATAATATAGATAAATAAACATTTTTAGTATAATCGAGTCCTGGCTTTCGACACCAGAAAACACCAATTTTTCCTATCTTGGGCCATCTCTTGCATTGAATTTTGTGCATAAAACTCATGTGCTATAGCCAAAATTATTAGATCTCTCATTCTCTGAGGAGATCTGTGCCCTGCAGTGAGACAATTGATGTATTAATGATGAAGATAAAGCTGAAAAATGATAATCTCTTTAATGTTTTTTTTTCTTTTCCAGACACGCTCTCTATCCACTACTGCAACAGGGAAGTGAGAGTAGCAGAGTGGGGACCTGACAGCGAGGGGTATATTCGAACCCCGGGGTATCCACACTACTATGTGGGTGACGAGTGCCGCTGGCGGCTTAGGGTAAACCCTGAACAGAGAGTTAGGGTAACCCTACTTGATGTCAACTTAAGAAGTAAGTATTATGCAAGGAAAATAACTGCATGACAAACTTACAGATCTTTGTTGGATTTTCATAGAATAGGATTCGTTCGATCTGATATTAAAAGAGTTTCGAATAAAGTCAGATTCTGCTGATATTGCGGGAAATAGGCAGGTTTAGTTAACTGACCGTCCTGTGAAGTTGTGATGCTCAGACATCTACCAGAATCCATTATTTCAAGTGCTTCTGTAAGTTTGAGGAGTACATCTCTCAGTTAGTTCTCAGCATCCATGGAAAGATGGGATGACGCCATTATTATGCTGGCACCATACAGCGAAATTTCACGGTTCGCGAAATTTTAAGTTATTAACGTCTAGAAGTAGGTGAATAATGAAAGACTCCATTATTACATAGCACAACTGCAAGCACGTCAAGTATGTAAGAACTTACTTTTACAAATTAGGTATCAAATTATTCTAATATTTGAATTAAATAGTCTACGGGGGCGTAAAGTTGTTTTTTTGAATCTATATCTATATATTATTATAAAATTGTTAAATGTCAAATTTTGAAAAATCAAATATATTTAAAAACATACTACTCAGATCGACTAATTCAGGGCTTCTTAAACCAAATCCGTCGAGGTTTGTTTGTTCGGGCTTCGNGTAGATTTTGATTAAACTATTACAGTCTTAAAGGTACTATTCCGACTTAATTAATGCGGCATGTTTCATTAAAATCGGTTCAATAGAATTGGAGATACAGCTTTATCCCTGTTTTAGTAGCCGCCGCTTAGGTACTAGAGGTCAAGTAAAAGTGGTTCATGGACTTTTTTTATATAAATCTATGATTATGTTGGAATTTCCCGTGTAGCGGAAAATCGACATTCGCGCGGGCGGAGCCGCGGGCAAAAGCTGGTATGAAATAATAATATGTTTCGTATTTATGTACCCAACTGACAGTGCTCAAAATAATAATTACAGTGATACTACACAATAATATTTATTATTTGTGGAGAGTTTTGGCAACAACACGAGTGAAGCATCACTTGAAATTTTATTTTAATGTTTTATATTAGTTTATTGTGATGTTTAATATATAAATTTGGTCTTGTTTTGTGTATTAATCGTCAATAATTGTAAACTGAAACATTAAAATAAAACTGTGACTAACATTCCAAGGTGACTGTATTTTTAATCTATAAATGTTTACTATCTCGTTTTGGCATTTGGCATTAGAAAAAGATAGGGAGAGTTTTAATTTAGTCATGTTACAGCAGAATTACCACCTGTGTCTCCTATCTCCAAGGCCTCCAATACGGGATATTCTATTATACGGTATTAGATGCAGACCTATATTTTAAAATTTCACATAATTATTCCTCTACTAGCTTTTGCCCGCGGCTCCGCCCGTGTGAATATTGGTTTTCTGCTAAATAGGAAATCCCTAAATAATCATAGTTTTATATAAAAAGCCTATGAATCACTTTTACTTCACTTCCAGTTCCTTAACGGCGGCCACTAAAATAGGGATCAAGCTGTATCTTCAATTTTACTAGACCGATTTTGATAAAACATGCCGCAGTATTTAAGCCGGAATAGTATCTTTAAGACTGTAATAGTTTAACTAAAATCTACTCGCTGCGTTTTGCGTGAAGGCCGAACAAACAAATAAACAATCAAACATCGACGGATTTGTTTTCAGAAACCCTTCATTAGTCGAACTAATTAGTTTTTTAATATCGTTGATTTATAAAATTTAATATTTAACAATTTTTTAATAGTATAATAATAATAATCTTTATTTATTCAGACCACAAAATCCATTTTGTTAAAAAAAAAGAAAACCGTAAAACCTAATTGTTAGCACTTAATAAAAACTATAAATATGTATATTATTAAATTGTAAATAATTAGATTTTTAATTTGTATAGATAGAAGATATATTTTACAATATATTATATACAATATATTTTTATTTATTTTGCAGGTATAGGCCCCTTCGAGGACCATTGCACGGACTACGTATCGGTCCAAGAGACAAGCGGGGACTTTCTCCTGTCCTCTTGCGAGCAAGTGGAGACGCCGCTTCGTCTAACGTCGACTACAAACACCGTGGATGTGCTCGTTGAAGGGAGATCCAAGGGCGCGTACCCAAAGAGAGGAGTGCTTTTACATTATAAGAGTGAGATTTGATTTAACTCATAGCACTTTCATTGCGGTGTCGTAGTTCCCCACCTGACTCGTCTCGTTTCCCGCAAGGGCGAAAACTGGGCTACGGTTAGCCACTTTGCTCGTAGCAAGCGAAAAAAATTGTTTCTGCTTGCCCATATTCTTCGGTAGTATACTGGTTAGTCCCCATCCTCGTCTGTTACCTAGGAGACCGGGGTTCGATTCCCCGCCGGAAAGCCAGTGAAAAGGCGCAATTGTACGTATGTATGTATGTATTTATAGCATAATTGAAAGTAATTCATAATTGAAGCGTATAAAATCAAAAATGTCACTGACCATTTTTACAAAAAATGGTACTAATAATGCCATTTGATAGATTTTTTAAATCCACGGGTTATACATGTATAACCCGCACTAATGTCCGCGGAGAGTTGTGGAAGAAACAAATGAAAGTAAAAAGCGCGCGCGGTGAAGATTGGCGATGAAAAATCAAAACATAAACGGAGAAATTAATACAAACCAAAGCTTATAATTAACGTGCAATAGTGGTAGCTAATTTTTAAATAAGTTGTTTTTTTTTATTGTTATCACTGTTTAATTTTCCTGAATTTTTTTTTAGAATGCTATCTAGTCTCTGCTCTCTGGCGGAATGATAATATTATTATTTCCACTGAGAATGTTATTCGTTTAGAATCACTTTTAGTTGAGCTCTCGTACCTTAACGGTGGCTACTAAAACAGGGATCAAGCTGTATCTTCAATTCTACTGGGCCGATTTTGATGAAGCATGCCGCAGTATTTAAGTCGGAATAGTACCTTTAAGACTGTAATAGTTCGACTGAAATATAACGGCTGGATTTTACCTGAAGCTCGAACAAACAAACGATTTGGTTTCAAAAGCCCTTAATTAGTCGATCTGAGTAGATTTTTTTTAATATTGACATTTAACAATTTTATCTTAGTATAGTGTATAGATAACTAATGAGAGCTTCTATTAGTTTTCCCATTATTTAATACTAACTTTTATATGCGGCTTCGATCGCGTCTATATCCTTAAATACATATTATAGTTAAAATATTTTTTTTTTAATCTTTCGGCAACAGTTTTGTTTTCGGGATGAAAGGTACCCTATTTCTTTTCCTATACTTCTGACTGTGTGTACAAAATTTAATGACAGAACAGTTTTGAGTAAAACCCTTTAAATAGCGATAAAATTTAAAACTCTGTTAAAGTTAATGACATAACAATATAGAT
This sequence comes from Thaumetopoea pityocampa, assembly GCA_017165845.1. Taxonomy (NCBI): domain Eukaryota; kingdom Metazoa; phylum Arthropoda; class Insecta; order Lepidoptera; family Notodontidae; genus Thaumetopoea; species Thaumetopoea pityocampa. The sequence goes on along the minus strand of WUAW01000353.1, from coordinate 30,473 downwards.
TGTAAAACTGAGTGAACAGATTATAAGAGCGAATATATTTTTTTAAATTCATTCGAAGTTCGATTTTTTCCCCTTTTGAAATCCACAGCTTGATATAATACTGTTGCCCAATACCGTAACACCTACGAAAAAAATAATTTTTCAAAAGTATCAATTATTATTTATTTGTTTTATTTACGTCCATTCTTCTATTTTTATTATTTACAACCAGATTACGAAACAGAAGCCCATCATGTCGTATTTTTGTCGTCTACTGCCATCTATTGAGAAAGCACAGTATTACTTGCAATATTATTATGTTCGTGTGCCCGGCTTATAATACAGTTTTTCAGGTGTAGGTTGCGTGACTCTACCATCGCCATCTAGCGGATATTTGGTGTACCGCAACGAAGACGTTGCACACTACATGTGCGACGTGAACTTTGTTTTCGCCGATACGCGACAGAAGGCGCGTTTACTATGGTGCTATGATGATAACAGATGGAATGACACAGTGCCTGTGTGTATCGGTAAGATTTTTTATATATTTTTCATTCGTTGTCGATTGTTTCGCACACAGGTATTTCAGTATTTTTAGTCATTGTATTGACCAAAGGGGTCGCCAGACAATCGGACGAGCAAGATGATATGAATGGTATGTAGGTAAAATATAAACTATACATAAAGTTTTAATCGTTTAATGTTTACTGGAAAAAATATAAGTAAAAAATATATCTTTAAAAATATACAAGAAATCGAAAAAATATTGTTATTAAAACAATATATCTGTGAATATTTTCACTACTTTAAAATCATTTCTGTTCTCATTGGTAATCTTTCTACGATCATTCATTATTGCAAGACCATTGAGGCGACTTTCCGACATGATACAGCCCCCCTAACCAAGTTGACATTCTACAATCGTTAACGCTAATAGAGACGAATAAGAAATGTATTGGAATGGCAATTCTAATCAATACGTCACCGTGACTTATCGATTAAAAATGCCATACCAATACATTTGCTTCGTTTGTATTAGCGTTAACGATTGTAGAAAGTCGATTTGGCTTTGTTTGAATTCGTCTCAGGCTGATTCATGAGCATGATGAGCAATTAATTTTTTTAACGAATATCTGAGGGTGGGGTGGCAGTCGATAACCCGGTGTGTCGTGTACTTGCAAAATTATTGGTCTCGGTTGGGATACGTAGGATATGTAGGTAGGGCTTGCATCCAGTGGCGTAGCTAGGTGGACAAGGGCCCCGGTGCATAGAGAAAGAATCGGGGCCCTCAACCCCTCTTTCCACGTAGCTTGAACTTATGTTGGCCTTCAAACTTATAGATAGGGATAAGAATAGGATGATATCTAATATAAAATATTTGCTCCTCTCTTTTCAAAGCTTAGGTTAGCGGGGCATTCTGAACTTCGGGGCCCTGGAGCACTGCACCACCTGGCCCTGCCATAGCTACGCCACTGCTCACATCCACTAGTGGTACCGTACCATTAACGTTTTCCTGCTGTCCCAAAATCTAACCATCACGGGTATCGCATTCTTATATAATCCTAAAAACAAGCATTGTGTATCCATCTATACTATTATAAAATTGTTAAATGGCAAATTTTCAAAAATCAAAAATATTTAAAAACAAACTACTCAAATCGACTAATTAAGGGCTTCTGAAACCAAATCCGTCGATGTTTGTTTGTTTATTTGTTCAGGCTTCACGCAAAAACTAACGGGTAGATTTTGGTCTAAAGGTTACATTTTAAAGGTACTATTCCGACTTAAATAATGCGGCATGTTTCATCAAATTCGGTCCAGTAGAATTGTAGATCCCCGTTTTAGTAGCCGCTGTTAGGGTATGAGAGGCCAACTAAAAGTGGTTCCTTGGCTTTTTATATAAATCTATGGTTGTGTCGAGATTTCCCATGTAGCGGAAAACTAGCCGCAGGAAAAAGCTAGTAGTTAATATTTATGTTCTAATTATATACATTGGTGGTCTACTGATGTCAGACAAGTCGTGCTGTCTAAAGGTCGTGGGTTCGGTCCCGTACCACTCATTTATTTCCAATTCATGTACGGTCTACCCTGTAGACACTTATGTACTTAACGAGGAAGGAAAACTTCATGAGGAAACCTGCATGGCTGTATAAATCTACCAACCCGCACTAGGCCAGTCTGGTCGGTTTTTATCTGTTCTGTGAGTGTGGTAGACTACGGCCTAATTCCCCTCCTAATTAGGAGAAATCCGTCCTCCTATACTGGGGACGAATATGGATTAGGGATGATGATGATTATGTTATATATTTCTTTGGCAAGTCCTACTTTACCAAAACTCCTAATCAAAAAAACAAAAAAAAAACTAAAAGTGATAGGCAAATTATTGTATTTTTTTAAATCAACCGACAAAACTTCTTCCAGCGAAGTTAAAAATAATGGAATACGTGATTTATATTTGGTTATTGAATTATTGTAGGTAATTGTTATACACTTTCCAACTGAAAGTTTCATTTTTATTCTTAGCAGTTTACCGTATAATGTTTGCAGTAATAAAAGATAGGAAAAGTGACATAAATTTACCGCAAGGGACTTCCTATGCCCTTCGTATTTTACTATAATACAAACCCGTCAGCTCGTAAAATAGCGTAGCGCAAAACTTGTCAATAACAATAAACGCTCCCCATAAAAACTTGAGAATAGTTATAGGGAGAGATGTGCACATGCGCCATTCTTTAATTTTTGTTCTCTATCACAATACTATGACAATGTCGTATGTAAGAAAGAGACAGTAATATTCATCTGAGCTACGACATCATTATTCCCATGTTTAATATTTATAGGTGTTGTAAACTGAAAAATGAGCGACGTAAAGTTTAATTTCGATTGGCAACTGTTGTTATTATTTTCACCGACAAATAAAGGGCTTCCCACATTAGTTGATTTGTGCTCGCTGGCATGGCTTGGTCGCTGTAAATATTACGCTACTCCGTTTTCGATAGTCGGACGGTGTGTGTCGTTCGGAGTTTCATCCGAATTTCTTCCTCGTGTCATAAGAAACACGTGTTTCTGCCAAAGTGAGTTCATAATTTTTTTTCTGTTTTTTTTTTTTAGATATTAGTTGTAATATTTCACACGTTTTAGTTTATTGATTTTAAGTATTATTCAGTGTTATTAATACGTAGTTTTCAACGCCAAATGAAATTTCGGGGAGGAGGGTTGTTTGGTTAGGAAACGGTTTCATTAATAAATAATTAATTTGAATTTTAACGTATTTTTTAGTAAGAAGAATATAGTAATCTGAAGTTATGATTTCAATTTAAAATTATTATTATAATTTCCTCTTAAATGTATGTTTCCCTCCATTAATGTAGTGTTATTTTGTTGTATTTTTTAAACTTTTCGATTTTATATTTATAACAAAAATTTTAGGCGTTGTAATATATTTATTAACAGTCATTTAAATTAATAGTTATTATTTAACATAACTAGACATCTATGTATTATGTTATTAATTATATTTTAATGTTTGTGATCTGCTTAATAGGTTCACTTTAATCATTTTCGATTGTAATTTTATGTTAAAATAATAAAAAACTTTATCACAGTAAGTTAATTAAGGGATCAAAATATATATTGCTGGCTTAACTTGGGTTTAAAATCAGGGCCCTTACTCAGTTATACATTTTTTATAATTATTTCATATTTGTTACATAATAAAAACATACAATTATTATCCATATCTTCCTGTGGTTGCTGTAAGAACCAGCTAAAGGATGGATCGAGATAATGGGCAGCGGCGTTGTCCTGTTATTCAATCAAAATCTACTGCGATCTCCAAGACGCTTACCAAGCGTGGAGATTATGGCAAATCCATCATTTTTAAGGATAAGGCCCGTTTCCAGACTTCCACGATCTGATGATATATCACAATAAATCTATGAGCGGAATGAAAAGTGATTTATTGCAGTGCGCTCGAAGAATGATCATGTGCTTGCTTAGCCAATATTGTAAAATATATTGTGATCAAAATTCTGAATTATCCGTTCGTTATTCTGTCAATGTCAATGACGTCGTTGTCAATGCCGCTGGAATTGACAGATTGTGTGCCAGTTTAGACTTTGTACTGTTCGCCAGTTTAAACGTCTATCGTGTCAGTCATCCCAGTTGCGAAATATAATTGGAGTTGTTCCAGCAAATATCGCATTATCCCAGATTTGATAAGATCGCCCAGTAGGTAGTTTATTTAATATTAGGTAGTAGCTTTTGCCCGTGTCTTCGCTTATACTGATTTGCTTAAATACATGTCAGAGACTGTTGAACACACAGTTAGTTCTATCCCTCGAGAACAGTTTTTTTTTTCTTTTTTTTGGTATAAGAGGTACCCTATGTCCTTCTCTGTACCTCTAACAATGTGTATACAAAATTTCATGATGATCGGTTTAGTAGTTAAGGCGTAAAAACGTAACAGAGAAACAAATTCATATTCGCATTTATGATAACAGTTAGGATTTGTTAGGATTTGGATCCTAGCGTGTGATAAGACTGCTCGGTCGGTACACATTTTGTATAATATTATGTATATAGTAATTTATAAATAAAATAAGTAAAAATTTATACGTAATTAATTATTAACGAGTATCATAGCTGTGTTCATACTTATTGTGTGCTACGTTAGTATTCGGGGAAATAGTATATAAAGCATTTAAATTTGAACGGAATATTCGTAACATTTGTACAAAGTTGTTTTTTTTGTCGTAGCGATAATGTTAACTGTTAATTTGATAACATTATCTGTGGTAGGTACAGATAGCCGATATCATTGCTCAAGTTCAAACACAATCAATTAACACTAGAATTCTGTTACAAAAACAAATAAGCGAGATATTATTTAAAAATGAAAAAACAAAATTAAAAATAATATATTTGAGCATAGACATAACTGATATTAAAATGAATCATTATTTTATACGTTACTGTCAATATTCAAATTAAAATTTGTTTTTTTTTTTTTGCTTTTTTTCTGATTAGCTTAGCAGTGAGTCTATCCAAAGCGAAAAACATGACAAGTGGTCTACGAAAAAGAAAGTTTAGGGGACCTCTGTTACATATAAACTTTTCATTAGTTCATCTTCAAAAAGGGTCTATTAGCGAATCTACCATGAGCACTGCTGTATCCGGTAAATAGAAAATGAGCGATGTACATGCCATTTATAGAATGTCTCCATGTCTTATGCTGCGCTGCAGTCGAGCCGATTTTGGTCTCTGGTCCGAATAACTGACATGGTGGTACAAACTTTTTAATACTCTGATGTAACTGAGAATCAATACGGAATAACTGAGAATCAATCGTTGAAGAGACTTAAGCACCGCTTAAGTTCGAAGTGACATCATCATCATCACTAGTTTGTAAGGTCTCACTAAAGGGGCACCGACCTCTTCTAATCAGGAGGGGTATTAGATCGTAGTGTACCACGCTGGCCTGGTGCGGGTTGGTAGACTCCACACACCCATGCGGGCATGCAGGGTTCCTCACGAAGTTCCCTTTCTCCGTTAAGTACAATTCCGAGGAATTGCTTGGGCTAATTCCAGCCGCCGAATTCCATTACGGCACTACTCGCCAAAATATAAAATTTCACTGTCATCACTTGGATAGTTGGCGATCTACCACTGTGCGTTTATCGCGCAATTTCTTTCCACGCACGCGCATTCCTTTCCACGAATGAGCTCCCAGCTGCNNTACGACTTGGGGACCTTCAAGAAACGAGCTTACACTTTTCTTAAAGGCCGGCAACGCACCTGCGACCCCTCTGGTGTTGCGGGTGTCTATAGGCAGCGGTGATCTGAAAACTCGGAAAAGAGGTGGTTTATGAAATATTAAAATTAGAAAAATTCCAACGAATAGCCGAAAAAATCAAAAAAATATAAATCGTTTCAGGTAGTACGAAGTTCACCGGATCAGCTAGTAATATATAAAAGTTAGTAATATATGAAAATCGAAAAGATATGGCGAATACGAAAATATTTCTGACTCAAACGTCTCTTTAACGCTCACATTTTAGTTGATTTTGACCCGCGGCTACAAAGGGTTACCGACCCCTGGTCTAAACTCTATTCGGCACTATAAGAAGTTGGCAAAAATCCCAGTCAAGATCCGTCCAGTAAAAACTTGATATGATCTTATTTCAAAGAAACAGACAAATCTATAACGAAGTACAATATCTCAATTCAAATTAACGAAAAATATTCAGTTTTATTATAATATAAATGGCATTTACGTTTCATATTAAACTACCGAATCGTTTGCGTTTCTTATCAAAGTATTTAAAATCTCTGCTTTATGAATAGATTTGTGTCTATTTCAGCCTATCATTTTCATAGAGCTTCATTATACAAAATGGGGTCAATCGATTCGTGATTTCGTGCATAGTACCCCATTTTAGGATTGTCTAACGTGGTAAATGGTAATTAAGTTTTATTCCCCGGCCTCAATATAATGGCAACACACTCGCCAAGCGCCCGTCACGCACGTGTTTCACTACGCAATCGTCGAGATCAGAACGCTTGGATTGGAGATTAGAACTAAAAATAAATTGCGAGTAGACTCGCACGCTAATGGTGCCGATTCTGTTGTAACAGAACTTAACTAAATTTAGTCTTATCTTTTTCTAATGTCAAACGCCAAAACGAGATAGCTACAATTTTAGTGCTATCAGTTTCGTTTAGAAACGTCAAAATTAAAAGATTTAGACGCGATTTCGGAACATACGGACTAAAGAACACACCCAAAAACAACATTTTTTGAACCGTTTGACAGAAATGTAGGTCGGTCACTCGCTATAAATGTTTGCTATCTCGTTTTGTCATTTGACATTAGAAAAAGATAGGAAGGGACTCAATTTAATTAAGTTCTGTTACAACAGATTCATCACAAATGTAAATAGAAGTTTAGGGATACAATTTTAAAATAAATAAATGTAGGTTTCATTATTCCTTGTGCGTATATTACCACCGGTTTGCAATGCTTTACTCTTGAAAAAATTCCGGCAAGTATCTCAAGGGTTGCTATTTTATAAAGCGTAATCATAATTACATCGCACAATTGTTATATTTCACAATAAGTTTGATAATTTATACTTAGTGCATTACAGTGACAACGTCACTTTTCGTGTTCCTCTAACAACCATAGATGAAAAGTATATTACCAAAGACAATAATGCCCGGTCACAGCGGCTATTCTCACACAAATTCAAAATACATCAAACCATGATAATTAAATAAGCAATTGTAACATAACGACAAAATAACAAATAATAAATCATTAAATAAACAATTGTAACATAACGACAAAATAACAAATACTAAATCAACAATGTGTCCCATGTGTACGTAAGTAAGCACAATACTAATGATATTATGATAGCTTTATCGGTAGTTGGAAAATAAAGTTGTAACACTAATAATGTCTCGTATTGTTCGACTTCGTCAACTAACATTTGGTGTAAGCCTCTCTTATTCCTCCACGTGGGCATATCTTGGGCTGTTAAGTCCAACTGCTGTTAACTTTTTTGCTGTCAAGTTTCCATCTCATTTGTGGTCTCACTAATTTAACGATATTGTAACACCATGTACGCCAAGTAAAGTATTTGGATTCCCTTAAGTTTATTATGGGTCCTGTGATCATTTTAGGATTTCCTCTATGCACTATGAATAAGGTAGATGACGTACTTTCTTATATTAGTTTTATAAACAACTTATGCTATATACAATCTAAAATAGAAATAATTTCATAAATCAGTTCAGTAGTAAGTTGAACATTTTCAAATTTGGTCGTGGGTTGGGGTAATCGTCAAGTTACGAAAAAATAATGCACATATTGTTCCAACGTTATGACATCACCGCCGTTATGGTGCAGACATGCGAGATGGCGATATGTTCCCACTACGCCCATTCATTTCCTTGTGGCCAGTTTTAAAATATTAATTATTATATTATCCCATTTTACCATTAATTCCGGTACTGTTTTCATAGACAGATTCCTTTTTAACGGTATTTATTGTATTTGAATGTAATGAATGAGGCGCGAGAATTGAACTACGACTTTTGAGATAGACTTTTCTTAAACTGTTCATAACATAATAATTTATTATCAAACCACCCTCACATTCGCCTATAAAATATTATAATATAAAAAATTAAACATAGGAAATAACCTTACTATATTTATTGGCTATTATCGCTTCAATTTTGCTACATGATCAGTAATATCGGTAACTTTGTGTTACTCTCTTAGCCATATCACAACTATAGCGAAGGATTCGTTTACAGCTCCCATCTTCAATATTGGAACTTGAATCGGATCGGACCCTTATAATGTTGCTATCTTACCATCCAGTTTATAGTATGTACCTTGTAGGTATTTACTGAATTTTTATCTTGTTCGTATCGTCGACCTAAACAGACGCGGATTAAAATTAGAGATGACAGAATCCGACCGCGAGATACCAATGGACTAAATTAAAACGTCTAAAAACGAACTTGACATACGAACAGATAAAACGGTGATTCTTAAGATACATACATACATACATACACTCACGCCTTTTTCCCTGGCTTTCCGGCGGGGAATCGAACCCCGGTCTCCCGCCTGACAGGCGGGAGAACTGACCACTATACTACCGAAGAATTGCTGTAGGCAGAGACCACTTCTTGCCACTTACTACGAGCAAGGTGGCTGCCCGTGGCCCACTTTTCGCCCTCGCGGGAAACGAGACGTGTCGGGTGGCGAACCACGATGCCGCCATTTTTAAGGTTCAAAAGCGCTAAAGACCCTAAGGACTATAGGGTACAGGATACTACTATCTCGGAAGGAATAGGAAGAGACAGCAGTAGCTCGGGGGGCCGGGGTCGCTTACCTGTATACTTAAGTCTTAATAATTCTTAAGATTTCTTTTGTTTTTCATTATCTGCACCTACCCTAAAGTATATAGGTATTTCTTGTCTGTTATGTTCTTTATTTTATTATCGAAATGTTTACTCAATTAACCTTGTTTTTGGAAACATTATTGTGAGTTGTGATTGTGTTTCGTAAGGACTTCATATCTATTTTGGTTCAGTTCGTTTCATAGATCTGATACCTTACATATTTTATGGGTATCATCACGCATATCTTGGAAGAGGTTGTCAGAGATATTAGAAATAAGTACGAGGTATATTATTATGTATAATTACAAAACTTAAACGATATGTTTTGGAAATGTAATATTATATTAAATTAATTAAATTAAATTATTAAAATAAGGCCGTTATAATAGGCTATATTTGAAATCTGTCACTTTTATATCTTTATTATTTTTAGAACGGTTTATTAGTTAACGTAAATCGTAAACTTGAATTCTTTTTCAATATTAAATATATATTTAGTAGCTGAAGAAAGATGATAATTGCTTTCTAACCTTGTAAAAACTTATAATATTGTGAGGCCGCCCTTCCAAGGTTTTTTGATGAATACGTTCAAAACTTCTCTCTATTCAGTAGTTTGTGACCGACTAGAAGAGATCACTTTTAGAGATAAGGCCACCCACTGTATGATTTTTGCAGTTGTCTTTCTATTTTTGTAAATATTTGATTGTACATATTTGTATATCTTGAAAACTATTATAATACGAGTGCTTTTGATGAGTATTTGTAAAAATCTTCTGAAAAATAAAAAAGGATTACACTGACACGAAATGTCCAACTTTTCAACACAATATAACGGCAAATTCTTGTGCTAATAACGTGTTGTAGAATTTCTTTTTTTATAAAACCCGTTGCATGTTGAAAATTTTATTTGGATTACGAAACGGAATTTGAAAGTCTAAAATGAAATCTTTTTTAATAATAAGAATTTAATATGTTCTATGACATAGGGCTTTAATTAAAAACTAATCGTTTTCAACAGAGTTTACAAAGGAATAAATATGTACATTTTTTTGATAGCTAGCGCGCAATAAGATTCATGTTCTCTTTAATTAATGTTTTTAATCAGAGTTTCAATGACAAATAGAAACGACTTGCTTTATTTTACGTTGTCGAAGCATTTCGTATAACGATATTAGTTCTACAAATATCCATTTGGAGCGTTATAGTCGCTGTGTGTTATAAATGCAAGTATGAGAACTGGCGTTACAGGCATTAATGACCGAAATCCAACACTACCCAGTTATTTACCGATTTATGAGTAAAACATTATTACTTACTAGTTTTTGCCCGCGACTCCGCTCGCGTGAATGTCTGTTTTCCGCTATATGGGAAATCCCGACACAATCATAGATTTATATAAAAAGCCTTAGAACCACTTTTACTTGACCTCTTATACTTTAACGGCGGCTACTAAAACAGGGATCAAGCTATATCTTCAATTCTACGGGCTCGATTTTGATGAAAAATGCTGCAGTATTTAACTCGGTATAATTAAGACGGTAATATTTTAACCAAAATCTACCCGCTGCTTTTTGCGTGAAGCCCGAATAAACAAAAAAAAAATCGACGGATTCGGTTTCAGAAGCCTTTAATTAGTCGATCTGTGTAGTATGTTTTTAAATATATTTGATTTTTGAAAATTTGACATTTAACAATTTTATATTAGTATAGATAGAAGAGACTCCGGATTGAATATGACAGTTCGAAAACTTATAATTTGTGTCTGTTTGGAACATTAAATAACTGGTAAAATATATTTGCTGTGTGGCGTCGGCTTCTGAGAAGAGATGGAGTGACTCTATTATTATTAATAGCGTCACTCCATCTCTTCTCAAAAGCACCGTGAGAACCAGATAAGAGATGTACCAGGATAACGAGCAGCAGTCTTATTCTATTATTCAATCAAAATCTACCGCGATCTCCAAAATGCCTGTCAAGCTTGGAAATTATAGCAAATCCCTCCTTTTTAAGAATGTTTAGAGACATCTAACGGCTGCTGATAATAATGAAAGTATAATATCTGAAAGGTTAATAGTTCGGGTTTGTGATTTAGTTGCTCTATCCAATTACGGTTAGGTAAAAAAGAATTAGAAAAGAATCGCGGCCTCTTATTTCTCTTCAGAATATATAGCTATCAAATTGAATTTTCTGTTGACACCATTTTCCTTAAAAGACACCTGTCTCATTCCCTATGAATTATTCTTATTCAATACTTCGAAACTAAAAACTTTAGTAGGTCACCACAGAACAGAATTGGATATTTAGTTTTTTCTTGAAATAATTTTGTTCATCACTCATGTTTTGTTAGTGCGAATATAAAAGGTTTGACGGTTAATTTGACATTTATAATGCCATTATAATTAATTAATTCTGCTATTATCGGGCTTTGTGTGACTCGAATTCATAACCTCGTTAATTTTAAATTGATTTTATTGTTATATTTATATAATTAGCGTTCGCCTGCGGAGCCTGCCTTTTCAAGTAGAAGCACTTTTATGAGTACTTCACCTCTCGTACCTTAACGGCGGCTACTAAAACAGGGATCAAGCTGTATCTTCAGTTCTACTGGACCGATTTTGATGAAACATGCCGCAGTATTTAAATCGAATAGTACTTTTAAGACTGTAAAAGTTAAACAAAATCTACCTACTTGTTTTTTTACGTGAAGCCCAAACAAACAAACAAATAAACAAACAAACAAACATCGATGGATTTGGTTTCAGAAGCCCTTAATTAGTCGATCTAAGCAGTTTGTTTTTAAATATTTTTGATTTTTGAAAATTTGACATTTAACTATTTTATAATAGTATATATAGATAGATATATTATAATAGTATAGATGAGTCGTACCAATATTTAGTGTAATACGTTTGGAGGTAGTTCGAGGAAAAAAAGAATCTGTTTTTATTTTTATAAAGTTATTATTATAAAATAATAATAAAATTATATTTAATTTATATAAAAGATATATAAAAGATAATATATAAAAGATATTGAAGGTTGTATTTCTGTCTGTACACAAAGATTTTGACACAGGTTACCGACACGTCTTTTTATCCAATTTCGGGTAATTTAGGACTGACACGGTCTTTAGGAAGGCAGCAATGACTGCTGGGTTTTATACAATCCCATATTGTTGTACAAAATACATTTATATCACATTCTATATTGTATATCCCTTAAAACTGTTATATATAATATGTTATATTGATAATCTGTTATTGATAGAGTTTTCAGTTTCATATAGTTCAGTACTTTTGCAAATACCACGATTGCTAGTGAATAATTATAGTGGTACCCTTAATCTTTAACGAGAAGAGCGTTTTTTTCATTCATTCTAAAAAAATAAATAGTCATTTTACATATATTTGGAANNNNCATCATATCAGCCCACAGACGTCCACTGCTGGACATAGGCCTCCTCTAATGATCGCCACACTGAGCGGCAACGAGCCCCTGCATCCGCTGATTGCTCGCGACCTTCACCAGGTCACCGGTCCACCTAGTGGGGGTCTACCCGCATTACGCTTGCCGATTCGGGATCGCCACTCTAGCATTTTAAGACCCCAACGTCCATCGGTTCTGCGAGCTACGTGCCCCGCCCACTGCTACTTCAACTTTTGCAATCTTTTGAGCTACTACGTATGCTCGGAGTTGCCCTGCGAGACAGGATTCGTAATGAGATAATCTGCAGGAGAACTAGAGTCGCCGATGTAGCTCAAAGGATATTTGGAAATGTGTTTAATATATATATAGGCGTTGTTTGATGAATGAACATATAAAAATGCTAGTACCCACAACGGTTAACTTCTGCTGCGTTTTCTCGTTTTGACTCTGGGTAACACTACATTGCTTTGCCACTTTGCACACATTGTGTACTGACACCAAATAGACAGGTAACTGACGTTGCTAGAGCACAAATTTCACATTATTTTCATCGAATATTGACTCGTATCGCGAAGTATTCATTGTATTCTGACGCGCGAAGTCTCGCCATTTGCTTCCCTAGCTACATGACGTCAGAGTATGGCCGAAATGTATTTATTTATTTGTTTACATACATACATACACTCACACCGATATCCCATAAGGGTAGGCAGAGACCACTTTCACCTGCTACGATCGTTTGATGTAGCAAAGTGGCTATCCGCAGCCCACATTTCGCCCATATATTTATTTGTTTTACACTTCATATTTATTATTCTAAAATTGTAAAACGTCTTTACATTAAAAATATTTCAAAAATCCGACTCAGTTCGACTAATTGAGGGCTTCTGAAACCGAACCCATCTTTTATTATTTTCACGTCTGTTTGTTGTTTTCGAATTTCACGTCAAACCAACGGGTGAATTTTAAAAGTACTATTCCAACTTAAATCCTGCAGCGTGTTTCATCACAATTGGTGAAGTAGAACATAAGAAATAGACTAATCTCCATTTCAGTAGACATCATTATGGCACGACAGTTCAGGTAAACATGGTCCTTGCACTTTTGTAAATTTATAATTATTTCGAGTCTCCATTAAGCGCGAAAATCAACATTAACGCGGGCGGAGCCGCAGGTTAAACTTAATATAGTAAAGGCGGATTTCAACAACAAGGGTATTCTCTGCCAATCTTTAGGTAAACTTTTTTCCCTAACCACTCTCAGTCTTGGAGGAGATTTGTGCCTTGCAGTGCGACAATAGGTGATGTTATGTTTTATAAACTTGCACAATAGTATCCATCGTTAAGTTAATTTTAACAGTAAAAAGTAATAACTCCACATATTACTCATTTAAAATAAAATTTCGTGAATTTCTTCAGTATGAAAGAGCAAAATTATCTCAATAAATCAAAGTTGATTATATAATATTTATGTATTCATTTACTTTTATTGCATTTGTCTATTGTATTCTATATTTATGTATTTGTATATAACGCCTATCTGTTAACGTATTATTATATATAAGCTTTAGATAAGCCTGTGTTTCATACTCCTTTATATTACATCGATTACTTCACCTACCTTATGTAATGTCTGCACTATGTAAAGTTCGACTGGTAGAAAATGCCCTACAAATTAAAAAATCAAATTAAATTAAATCCGCCCATATACCATTAGGGCATGAAGTGTAAATAAATAAATAACAGCCCTAACACAGAAAAATCGACTCGTTATAATTAGCCCTTTGCAGACAATGAATTTGCAAATCATTCATTTGATAAAATTTACAATGAATGAATGAATTGAATGAATGAATACTTTATTTGCTAATATACATAGGTTATACATAGGTTCTTACATTAAATTCAATATCACTATATATGACAAATTCGTCGTGTACATATTTAATAAATAATAACAAAGATACCCTTGTGAAAAGGAGAATACATATTTTTACGATAAAAAAAAATAATAAAAAAGAAAAGAAAATAAATGGTAATCGAGCAGTACATTCCACCCCAAGAGGCATGCAAATTAACGAAATTCCAATACTACATATCGAACTTCTTCGGGTACGAAAATCGTCAAAACTTAGCCTTAGCAAAATACCTATTCAGATATACCTAGTGTAAAATGAATATTCCACCAACCAGGTTCTCAATCTTGCCCTCGCTTGTTGTAACGGTAGTGCTCTCATTGCCTTTGGTAATTCATAATACACTTTAATATACATCATGTACATATATATTTTGTTTTTATTACACCTAAAAAATAGCGGGTTTTACCGTAAAAACGACATGGTCCATCAATCAGCATTACGTTTTTCGTTATAATGATAAATTGACCTTCTGCCGCATTAAAATATCCACTCTTTCGTGGCAACCCTGTCTCCGGGGATACATACGTCACTTTAGCCATGCTCCCAGATGATTTCCGTGCACTGAATTATTTGTTAGACCTCTGAAGCCCAGGGCATGAACTCGATAAATTACGAATAATAGCAGTTCAGAAGTGATGGTAATTATCCGTGACGAATCTTTATTGAGGTTAATTTCATCCATGTTTAAATGCGGCTACGAATTTATTTGAGTGTCGTGGAGCTTATCCGCATTCTTACTGTGATAAAGAAATGTATTCCCTTAATTGTTCGGAATTTAGATTAGGTCTTAAAGGGTTCGTTTTCATTGAGGGAATACTTCGTAGACTATTTAATGAGGTCTGTCCATCTTGTGCGTGATCGAACGCGAGCTGGCTACATTATTGTTGTCCATAAAACAAATACCGCAAACACAGCAACATCCAGCGGGAATTTAAAAAATAAATTATATTAACTTTTATTTATTTCAACAATTTTCTACACGCACTCGCCTCCTGAGATACTTCAAGATTACTTTTGTCGTCCCACAACGCATCACGTCTCGAATTGAATTCGAGTTTTCGTTACAGATAAATCAGCTTGGAGACTTTTTTTGCGTTTGTATATACAGTGACTAAAACCACAACAAACCAGTTTGCGATGCGAGAGTGAGGCACGTGGAGGCTACCACGTGCCTCACTCTCGCATCAGTCGCTTATAAGTAGCGTTAGAAGTAAGTTATACATATTAAATTACGTTTAGTATGTATAATATTAAGTACCTACCTATAAACATAAAAAAATATATAAAAAGTGTTTATTTATTTATCTGCTGACCGTACACTACAGCCAAATCGTGTCTAAGTCGTGACCCTAGCCAAGTTGACAATCGACAATCGTTATCGCTAATAGAAAGGAAAAAAATGTATTGGAATGACACTTCTATTCGATAACTCACGTGTGACTGGGCGATTAGAAGTGTCATTCCAATACATTTTTTTTTCATTTCTATTAGCGATAACGACTGTGGAATGTCAACTTGGCTAGGGGGGCTGATTTGGCTGTGTAACTGTTGTTTATTAAAAGCATTAGTCATGTGGGTTATGTAATCTTTTAGAATTGCCATCTAGAGGTATCTCAGTTCTGCCTGCTTTTATTAATCTTTCATTGTGGATCCGGCTTACGACATACTTTATCCATTTTGCCTATTATTCCATATTTTCCCTGACAGCACCATGATCGGGACTACCTTGCTTCACGACATTTAATCAGCTTTTCTTAGGCTAGGCCCAAAAATTTATTTTGTCTGTTGGCCATCATTGAAATATTATCTACTGTATACCATACCTGTATCATATTAAGCAGAAATCTTTTGTCGCACTTTAAATTAAACCATTTATTGAGTAGCTAATATCAATATATTAGCCACTCAACAAAATATAGCGCTGCGTTCCTCTTATCGAGACGCACATGCTCAATCCTGAAGGACACCGAGGGAAATTCATTCACCCGGATTCTAAAAATTAAAATTAATTATGTAAACGTTTATAATAATTGCCCTTTATTTGCGTTTCGATATAATATATAATTATAAAATTGTAAAACATTATTGTGTGTACATTAAAGATATTTTAAAAATCTAACTCAGATCGACTAATTAAGGGCTTTTGATACCGAAACAATCTTTTATTTTCTCCACGTCTGTTTGTGTGTTTGTTCGAGCTTCACACAAAAACCACCTGGTAGATTTTGATCACACTATTTTCGTCTTAAAAGTACAATTCCAAATTAAATACTGCAGTATGTTTCATCAAAATTTGTCAAGAAGAACTGAAGGTACAGCCTCATCTCAGTTTCAGTAGCATTATGGTACAACAGGTCAAGTGAAAAGAGTATATAGACTTTTCTGTAAATATAATTGTTTTGGCATTTCTACTACGCTATCGAGAGTTGTGAGTTCGATTCCCAAACGGGACAACAACTTTCTGTAATCCACAAATTGTTGTTCTGAGTCTGGGTGTTCTGTGTTTCCGTTATTGAATGTTTGTAAAGTCCCCGCGACACAGGAATTAATCCTAACGCGGGAGTTGTCTTTAAAAAAATCCAGTTAACTGAAAAACCGACAGTCACTTGTGCGGAGCCGCGGGTAAAATTCAGTAAGTAATAAAGAAATGTTACAAGAATTGCGTGTGAAAGAAATGGTAACGTACGGTCCAAGTTACGTCGGCCAAGTTATTCAAATGTTGGCCAAACTGTTATATCAGTGTCTATGGGCCTTTATATAATAAACACGAAACGTATACGCCGGCGCCGTATCGCCAGTACGTGACATTTTTACGTGTTAAAGCAAAACAAAGGCGAACTTTATTCCGGGACGATAACAAAGCATACGATAATAGTCTTAGTGATGTATTTTCCTGTGAAATATACATGTTTGTATTATTTTATATGTCATGAATACAGAATATAGCAGCCATCTTATATGTATATGTCAGTAAATAAATAATTGATGTGTGGCGTCGGTATTTTCTATTATAAAATACATATATACTATTATAAAATTGTTAAATGCCAAATTTTCATAAATCAAAGTAATTTAAAAATAAACTACTCAGATCGACTAATTAACGGCTTCTGAAACTAAATCCTTCGATGTTTGTTTGTTTGTTTGTTCGGGCTTCACGCAAAAACCAGCGGTTAGATTTTGGTTAAACTATTACAGTCTTAATGTTACTATTCCGACTTAAAGACTGCGGCATGTACTATCAAAATCGGTCCCGTAGAATTGAAAATATGGCTTGATTCCTGTTTTAGTAGTCGCCGTTAAGGTACGAGAGGTCAAGTAAAAGTGGTTCTAAAGCTTTTTATATAAATCTATGATTATGTCGGGATTTCCCATGTAGATAGCGGAAAACCGACATCACGCGGGCGGAGCCGCGGGTCAAAGCTAGTAATACATAAAAGTGTTACTCCATTTGTTCCCGTAGATGTGTTGAGAACCAGCTAAGAGTATACCAGGATAATGGACAGCGTTAGCCTCTTATAGTCAAACTACAGTCAAAATCTATTGTGATCTCCAAGACGCCTGTCAAGCGTGCAGATTATGGCAAATCCCTCCTTTTGTAAGCGGAAGGCCTAGCCCAGCAGTGGAGCACCACGGATGATGATGATAAAATAAATAATCGTGGATTAATTTGTAATTTGTTTGTCCAACAGAAGAGACGGCTTCGAAGGCCGTCACAAAGGATTTGGCACCGGGCGGTGGTGATAAAGACACGAAAATTCCGTCACACGACCAGCCCAACATGATAGTCGGTGAGTGCCGCTCGCATTTATTGAATGTAATTCCGT
>WUAW01000349.1:14375-28649 GCA_017165845.1 Thaumetopoea pityocampa | reverse complement strand
TATATATATATATATATATATATATATATATATATATATATATATATATATATATATACATATATATACACATATATACACATATATACACATATATACACATATATACACATATATACACATATATATATATATATATATATATAGATATATATATATATATATATATATATACATATATATACACATATATACACATAGATACACATATATACACATATATACACATATATATATATATATATATATATATATATATATATATATATATATGTTGTTGTGTTGTTTTGTGTATGTAATTGTCAATAATCGTGAACAATATTGAAACATTGGAATAAAACTGTGACCAATATAGCAGTGACCGTATTTTATTAAGGCAATAAGTCTGCGGATACTCTTGCCCAGTCAATGTGTGGTAATCTTCGGATTAACGTCAAAACTCCCAAGAACCGGTAAAATGTTCATCAACATTTTATTGTTAAATTGGCGAAAATTTGTATTGAATGATGAATTGGCTACAAGCTATCAGATATCAGACCATAAAATATAATAAAAAAAAAACTGTGTGAACATCTGCAGCTCACTTCACACGGGACGGTTTAACTTGAGATTTGTCATTTTTTTAAACCTTTCCACGAACTGTACATAGATAGCATTTGGGCAATCAGTGGAGTAAACAGTTGGACTTAATTCAAACGATCCCAGTTAATATCTAATAAGAATATGTATATTAATGATGAACAGATTACTTTATCGATATTGATATTATATATAAGGTATAAATATTATTATTGGACATTATCGATATTTCAGATTATAAAAATAAAATTTGAAATTATTATATTTACCAATATTTAAGTAGCAATAATTCTGTGATAGTGTTCCTTAAAAATATTAAAATAAATGAATTTTAGTAAACAACCTCTTGCCAAATTTTATATGAATAAAATGTATGATGCGCGCCACGGATGAGCGCGTGCGGCGGCCACGGCGAGTACGCGTAGAACAGAGTTTCTTAAAGTGCGGGTAGTCTGCAGCGGGAGTTGCCAAATACATACATACATTCACGCCGATATCCCATAAGGGTAGGCAGAGACCATAGTACATACTGTTGTGTACATACATAGTACATACATGTTGTTGAGTTGCCAAATAATACCTAATACGTAGTTAAAAGTGGATTTTCTTAGTAGGGACCTTCCAAGTGGCCATACTTAATGGACAATCTGTATAGTCTATCTATACTAGAGAGACTATACAATGTTAATGTTTGAATTTACCCAAGTTATTGAATTTATTTTTATTATTGTATTATATTTCTTTTATTTACTTAAAATTTTCAGATTGCCTTAATATTAAAAATTAAAGTATAACTGCAAAAAAATATACGCCTGCTTCGGGGTTCTACAAAATTTTCTTATGTATATGGGGGTCCTCATACTAAAGAGTTTGAGAAACCCTGGTGTTGAAGGTTATATGTATATTAATATTTAATAGGGGTCTATCAATTAATTTTGGGGTCGATTATGTTTTGTGACTGACTTAGTCTACCGCGTAAGTCAAACTGCGAGTTGCATCGGGTCTCTTTCGTGGCGCGTGTTACACACAAATATATGGTACGCTTCCATTATATCTAGATCATTCTTTTAACGAAAAATCTCACTTTTATATATATTGTTAAGTAAATACAATTGTTCATTTGTACCCAGTACCGGTTCTATGTGAATGGTTGTTGTGACACCCCCAGCCGTTCGGTTGATAAGGAAATATATTTAATTTTGTATTTATAAGTTGCTAATCACTGTAATCCTGTAAGCTTTTATTTAATAAAGTATAATAACAAAAACAGTGTTTTTTTTTAATCTTATTAATGAATAGGAAAATTTCCTTGAGATATCGAACCTTTTCTCTGATATCTCAAGAAATATAAGGTGATAGTGATATCAAACGGAGAGTGACTGCGGGTAATAGTGAATGGTGCCCTACACTCTATGATGAGTAGTCAGTCAGTCTCACAAAAGGTTCGACTGACTATCGACAATGGTGTGCTGGTGCCTACACTTATGTATGTACCGTAATAGAATGCGTTTTCTGTGGAGTATCTGTGGAGTCACCCTGACATCGTTTGAGGAATATCGTGATAAAAGATCGGTGTATGTCGAAGTGAAGTGATACGGTGACAAGGATCGAGACAGAAATGTGCCAATGGTTTGGTCATTTAGAAAGGAAGAGGGAGATTCGAGTGACGAAACGAATATACTGGGTAAATGGCTCAGGTAACGATTCGCGAGTTAATGCGCAGCTATGACAGTACCAATACACAGAAATGTTGAAAACACGATAAAAGGTGTCGATGAAAATTTATCGTTGTGTGCCTGCTAGGCAGGCTGGAAAACCTACCTTGATCAAATCAATAACTTGTTTTAAAAAAGTCAAGTTCGTAGCACCCTAAATCAACGAAAGTTATATGAATGTGGATGAGACGAGAGAGGTGTCAGAATTGGAGTATGTGGCGAGGAGTGTTCTCTGCATACTCTTATGAGATACTGGCATGAATGTAAAAAATAACCTATAATTTTTCTTCCTCTTTAAATTAGAATTCTTTTTTGGTTGAGTTTCTAATAAGTTTCTTTGATATAATATCAGTCTTAAATGTGAAGTATTGTTATTCGTCAGCGCGTTCTAATCGCCATTTCAGATTTAATTCTAATTCTAACCACACATGTATGTAGCTTCAAGACCTGTATTCCTTTTGGCTACATATATTAAGTATGGAGACAGCCTAGGGTAATATTTTTGATTCAGTGAATGAGCTTTAAACTATACCACACTCAGGAAGGGTGACCCAAAAGTTGTATGTATGTACCGAAGTTCCATTGGGCCCCGTACTTAGGAGACATGAAAAAAAGTTAGCTTGTCTTGCATCGTGGCGCGAATCCCTTGCGGGAGTGCAAGGCCACGTAGGAGGAGGTTGGTTTATTTACATTTCGTACGTTAATGACATGGGTTGACTTAATGCCAGTCATTTCTACCAGTCGACCTTTAAATGGTGCTGACGTCATATAAGCTAGGTGATGTATCTGATGTAGAATAAAGGAGTATGAGACACAAGCTTATTTAAGACTTATATAATACCTAACAGACATATATTTTATACAAGCACATAAATATACTACACAAAATAGTCTAACCTGAGTACAAAAATATAATAAACTCTGATTTATTGAGATGATTTAAAAAAAATGTGAACTTTTAATTTTAAATGAGCAACGTGTGGTACTTCCTGACCGCAAGTGGCGGTCAATTCCAAAGGTTATATTGAACCAGAAAAGACGTGCGAGTAAAACCAGATCTATGGGACGGACACCGAAGGAGAAGATTATTTGTAGAACGTTTATTATTTGATGACGTTGAGTCGTTTGGAGGGTTGAGGGCCCCACTCCGCCACGTGTACCTACGTGCCCTCGTTACACGGTATGGTGCGGTCAAGTTTATTTCCATTCGTAGGCACCTACACAAAAAAGTAATATTCATTCCTAAACCAGGGGAATCAGATCATAAAAACTTAGTCATATAGATCTGTCCTCATTCTTTAATCATTCGAGAAGCTTATGGATCGTGAGATGATGATGATAAGATGATTATTTTTAGAGGGAACCTGTACATAAAGTGCAGTGTGCAGAATCAGAGGTAATGATCATAAAACTGTCACAGTGACGTTGAGAGGGAACGGAGGGCGTTGGCAATCCGAGGTAATATGTTGGCGCGTCGGTTTGCAAGTTGTAATAGGCAGGTAAAAATTGCTCTCTTCAAAGCATATTGCCAGACATGCTACCCGTGTAGCCCACGGAGCGGCTGCACTTGGACCGCTCAGTAAGCTACGCGTATTTAGGATCCTGTTGGGCTTGTCGAGATACTGTAGTGCATTGATGCCCAAAGTGGTCTATATCGACCCCCAGGGGTCGACGGGGACCTGCAAGGGGTCCACGCCAACTGTCAAAACTACGTTTGATGTTGATAAATTTGCAAAAATTTTATATTAACTACGCTTTGGGGGTCTACCCAAAAATGAAAAATATTACAAGTGGTCTACAAGTTTGAGGGCCTCTAGTGTAGTGCATTTAGTATGTTTGCGGAAGCCGCGACGGCTGGTTTTGTGCCATCATTAGAGAGCGAGCTGTTTCTATACTGCGCCGTGTCCGAGCAAACACTAACACAATTCAGTGCGTTGGCGGATAAAGTCGATCGTCCCGTTATCAGGCACTAGACTGCGCTCCATGTCTTGCTAGAAAGTGCGTCGGACATGTCTTTAAAGCGTATTGCTCTAAAGACAAATGAAAACAATGAACAGTTTAGAATGTTTATTTCATCGCTTTTCATTACAAAAGTTGTAAAACAGTAGCACCGCGTGAACACCCAACCCTTACGACGGTGTCACGCGCTGTTTGCGACGAGCATTTTTTCTCCATTCTGCGCCGTCGTATCCTCCCCGGCTTCTAATATTGTTCTTTTTGACTTGCCTGTAAAACAAAATGTAAAATTATATAACTGTTATATATATAAGTGTTTCTACATTTTTTAAGTTTTTCCTTTTAAAGGCAAGGCAAAGAGATCCAAAGCTCATACAGGCTTCTCTGACGTAGTTATATAATTTTCACGAGTTAATAAAATGCTGGAGTATCGCATTTTATTGCTCCTTGGGAATTTTGACGTCAATCCGATGATTACCATGTTGACTACTAGGTTAAAGTTCCCACAGGCTTATTACTTTGAAAAAAAAAAACAGACACTGCAATGTTAGTTTTTTTTTTATTTTAGAATCGTTTATTTTCATATACATACATATTTTTATTTTTAAAGTCATTTGCAGTCTATCAAATTAGATATAGAGTCTGAATGGGCCTGAAAAATAGTGGCAAAATCAAAAAATGGGCAAATTAATACTTTTTCATAATATAGGTTAATTTTTTTATGATATAAAACCTTAGGCCGTACATCTAGAAACACGATTGCCCTGCGAAAAACATCCCCATCAAAGAAGGGCAACAATCCACCGAGTGCCCTTCTTTGCTCTCAGTCGCTACATAACTGCGTAGTGCTATCACGTGTCACAATGCCAAGGCGTGCAGTGAAAATTTGTATTAAATTTTTTTTTTAATACTGCAATGTTAGTCAAAGTTTTATTCCAATGTTTTCACGACTGATACACAAAACAACACCAAATTTATATATCAAACATCACAGTAAACTAATAAGAAACACTAAAATTAAAACTTCAGGTGATATTTCACTCGGGTGAGTAGAAAATGAGTTTTGGCGGCAGCCAAAACTCATTTTCTAAATTTTAATCTCAAGTCGTTTTTTTTTGTTTAGCATGATTTCGCAACGAAGAAATTTCATTTCGGATTCTTAAATTTTTATGCGGGTGTCACAAATATTTACAGGATGAAAAGTAACTTGGAACAGTCCTTGCAAAATCTACCCGCCTGTGCCGTGAAACTCCTGTTAGTCATTGTAACAACTAGTTCAGATCTAACCGACGTGTTTCAGACACGCGTCTGAAAGATAAGCATCAGAAGTTACGAAATAACGTTTCAGTGGATCATTGGCGTTCGCCCCATGGCGGTGTCCTCGCAATCACAGCAGACCCTGACGTGGGATCATGCTACGTATAGGCATGAGTATTAATAGAAAGAAAGAGCTATGATCGGAATTTCTCCGCAGGATATGATCCGTAGGAGAACCTAGAGAACCTAGCGTCGCCGATGTAGCTCAGAGGATTGTAAAGCTGAAGTGGCAGTGGGCGGGCGTCTAGCTCACGGAACCGATGGACGTTGGAGTCCTAAATTGCTGGAGTGGCGACCTCGAACCGGAAAGCTTGGCGCGAGTTGACCCCGATTAGATGGACCGATGACCTGGAGAAGGTCGGTGGCAATAGGTGGATACGGGCGACTCAGACTTATTACAGGAGGCCTATGTATTGTAGATCGAGTCAGTAATGAGGAGATCCGTAGAAGAACCAAAGTCGCTGACATAGCCCGTAGGGTAAGCAAGCTGAAGTGGCAATGGGCAGGCCACAGAGCGCGAAGATCGGATGGCCGATGGGGCAAAGAGGTTCTTGAATGGAGACCACGTAATAGCAAGCGCAGTGTGGGACGGCCACCTACGAGATGGACCGACAATCTGGTGAGGATCGCTAGGTCTCGCTGGATGCAGGTGGCTATGGACCGGTCGCGCTGGAATTCGATTGGAGAGGCCTATGTTCAGCAGTGGACAGCTATGGGCTGAAATGATGATGATGATGATGTATTGCAGTGGACGTCTGTGGATTGATATGATGATGATCATAATTATTAGAAAATATTGTCATTCGAACCTGTAATTATTGGACCCAGTGACGCGATCGTGGGAAACATACCACTCACTAGATCCTTTTTTGCCCCAAGCCGCCCCTGGCTTAAAAACCCTCGATAGCCTCAAGGAGCCACCGTGGATGACTTGTACCCCTATTGTACTTTTTTTTCGAACATAAATTTAACGAGACAATTCAAATATCAAACACTTCATCATCATCATCGTGTATCTCATTGACTCAGCCTTGGCATCAGTGAAAATTCTTTTCTGGTCATAGGTTTTCTTCATGAACGGCAGGATTTGCTTTAATCCCATCTTGAAGTTTCGCAGATGTTCCATAATCCCGGTGTATGTATTATAATCTGTTTTTAATGTTTCTATCGGAGCAGGTTCTACAGATACAGACGACTGATTGGTACAGTGCGGAGTGACCCTGCTTTCTATGCCAATGAGTCCCGGGTTCAAATCCCGGTAGGTACGAACTTTGTGTGATGAGCACAAATATTTGTATCGGAGTCATGGGCGTATTTATCAATTTATGTATTGTATTTATCTTATCGTTGTTTAGCGCCCAAGACACGGGGAATCCCAGTTTGGTATTAGATCAATGTGTGCGAAAGTGTACAGAGTATTATTAAGTTACCTCGTGCGAAGACCGGTGCGAGGGTGGCCGCGGTGAGGTAGCCCGTGTGGCCGGGGGTGGCGGCCGGCCACGCGCCCACCACGTAGCTGGTCTCGCTGGTAGGCTTCTCTTCCACGGGCTTCTCTGAACTCTGGAACAGATTTAAGTCATTGTTAAAGCACGGTATAAGGTGAAACAAAATTTGGGAAGTAAGACAGGGTGATCCACTGTACCACAAGGAACGAAATTATTTTAAACGAGCTTACGCTTTTCTTAAAGGCCGGCAACGCAACTGCGATGTCTCTGGTGTTGGGGGTTTGCCTACCATCAGGGGACCCGTTTACCCATTTACCTCCTTTTATATAAAAAATTAAATAAATATACTACATAGATACATACACTCACGCCGATAGCCCATAAGGGTAGGTAGAGACCACAGTTCGCCACATACTACGATCCTGACACGCCTCGATTGATCGATCCTCTCTCGCCTCATCCACATCCATACATCTTTTCATATACTTTCATCAATTAAGGGTGCTACGAACTTGACTTTTAAATACTGTATACAAGAATTTTTACTAAAAGAAGATATCAATCACATCATTTTTAAAAATAATTTTAGTTACTCTTGAGTCTTCTGACTTTCAATTTCATGTATGAGATTTTCAATAGAATGTATTTTTTAAGATACTATGTTATTAAGATTAACAATTGATTGATTCTTATAGAGACTCAATTTATATCATTAAACAATCGCTTTTCGTGTAGTGCGCAGCATAGAACTTGTTTATATGACTAGATTTTTACTGCGGCTCCGCCCGCATGGATGTCGGTTTTCCCCTGCATGGGAAATCCCGAAACAATCATAATTTATATAATATAAAAAACCAAACCACTTTTACTTGAGCTCTCGTACCTTAACGGCAGCTAATAAAACAGGGATCAAACTGTATCTTCAATACTAGTGGACCGATTTTGATGAAACATGCCGCAGTATTTAAGTCGGAATAGTCTCTTTAAAAATATAATAGTTTGACCAAAATCTACCCGCTGGTTTTTGCGTAAAGCTCAAACAAGCAAACAAACAAACATCGGCGGATTTGCTTTCAAAATCTCTTAATTAGTCGATCTGAGTAGTTTTTTAATCTTTAATTTAAAAATGTTTACATTTGACAATTCTGTAATGGTAAGCAAAATAATGATAATTCTGTAATGATGAGCAGAATAATTCGAATACACTTAAAAACCACGGTAGAGTAGTGGATAGTCGTTGCCCCTTATTAGGAAATCGAAAGGTCTCGGGTTCAATCTTTGGCTGACACGCTAACATTACCATGGTTTCTCCGTATTTCGGAAGACATGTAAAATCTTGGATGCCGGTTAGTTTTTCAACAACACTGATCGTTAGCAGAAATTGTGGGGACTTACGGCCATCTTAATCGGCCCTACAGCCGCATCTGCTGCAAAAACAGCAGACCCTGACGCAAAAGTCAGGATAATGTTACGTCGAGGGACACTAGAGGTACTTAACCTTTAATACAACTTACAAAATATCACACTGGATAGAATTGCGAGAAGATAATTTTGTTGTGACCCTGAATTTAGAGCGATTGAGAAAAAAAAAATTTAATCAAAATGACTATTTGCCGAAACCGCCGGAAACTTGACGCGTAATGTGGTTACGGGCGTCACTCGTTAGTGCCTAATGCGGTGTGTTTAGGTGCGATGACGTCACTGCTTCATCACCCGCTCATCATCTATGACCGACAGACGTGAATTATAAGATTTACGAGCAACTATTAAATACCTGCCAGTCGAATACCTGCTTAATGGCCACTGTACAATCGGTTAGAGAATGGTTTACAATTAAATGTAGGTATATCAGTCATGGACGTTGGGGTTTTAAAGTGCTGGAGTGGCGACCCCAACCGGAAAGTNNNCTCCCGACTAGGTGGACCGATGACCTGGTGAAGGTCGCGGGCAATCGGTGGATGCAGGCGGCTCATAGCCGTTTGGTGTGACGATCATTGGAGGAGGCTTATGTCCAACAGTGGATGTCTGTGGGCTGATATGATGATATTAGTTATTAACTCTTCTTTTCTTGTACAACCTGTCATCGTCTCGAATTGTGTCCTCCACCGAGGTCAGACTGTCAACTACCCGCGACTCGTACAAAATTAAAGTACGCGAATTGCTTTTACGTGAATTATCGGAATCAGTAATCAATAATCCAATCCGTGGTCGATTTTTAGCCCCTGTGAGAAACGAGACGTGTCGAATGGCGAACCGCGACGCCACCGTTTTATAAGGTTCAAAAGTTTCTCATTGCGTTCCCACGGCTAAGTGGAGGAAAGGAGAGAGAGCGTGAGCCAGGAATGGTGTATTGAGCAAGGAATATGGAATTTGGGGAAAGGTCTATAGGATACTACTTAATAAAATTTGAATACCCTTAATAATAACAATTATTTATATAACAATTCTGTTCTGAGCTAGACTTACCACTGTACTGTCACCTGAACTGTGAATAATAAATTAAAAATAAAATTTAAAATATTTTATAATTGGCTCAGTCAAATGAAATGAAATATATTTATTTGCATGAAACATGGTATACAGAAGTTGCTTCAAAAAATAACGAGAAGCAGCAAGTTCCGCCCATACAAGGCATGCAAACAGTCAACAGTCAGAACAGAACGTCCCAAACGAGAAAAGTCTGATACGCTGTAAAAACAATTTACAATAAGCCAATCTTTTAGTGTTTTGCTGAACCTGTTAGCAGGTAACTCTCTGATTTCCTTATGAATTACATTATATATTCTACCACACATAACATAACTGATTTTTATATACATTTTCGTCTTTGGCACACTGGGAAAAACAATTCTACCTGGATTTCTGGCATTTCTTGGATACATACTATCAGCTGTTTTGAATAAGTTAGGATGTAGTTTAACAAATTTAGCTGCCTCCAAGATATACATACTGGCCACAGTAAGCAGATGATACTCTTTAAATAGGGGTTTACATGATTCCCATGGTGGTATGCCAGCAATTGCTTTAATGAATTTTTTTTGAGCTAAAAAGGATCTTTCAGCATCCATAGAGTTTCCCCAGAGTATAATGCCATAATTGAGTACTGAAGCCACGTATCCGTGTTATGCTGCTGGTACCGTTTTAATATTTGAGGTTTTACGTAATCTGTATAACACAATAACAAATTTATTCACTTTATTGGATACTCTTTCAACATGTGCTTTCCAGTTCATGTACGTATCCAAAGTAAAGCTAAGAAATACCAGTTGATCTACTTCTGCAATATGTTTGTCTTCATGATAGATATCCAATTCTTTAAGATTTCTGCTGTAAGTACTGAACTGAACAAATTTCGTTTTATCGAGATTTACCTGTAAATTATTTTTACTGAGTCACTTTATTATTAATTTAATGGTATTGTATAAACAATACCATTAAATTAATAATAAAAAAAATAAATTATTAATAAAATAATTGAAAAATATACAAATGACATAAGTCATTTGTATATTTTTCAATGTCGTCATTATTTTTATTCGCAATAATTAAAGATATGTCATCAGCATACAAAACACAAGGATATAAAGTTGTTAAGGGAAGGTGATTTATGTAAATTAAGAACAATAACGTCATAGTCAATTACTGTTTTAAAGGAGATCATCATCAGCCTGTGGAACTCCATTGTTGGTCGTGGGTCTCCTCTTCAAAAAGGAGGCATTTACTACAATCTCCACAATTGGCAGACATCTTGGATTGCAAATTTCGATTGTACAGCAGGATAACGCTGCTGCCATTATCATGGTACACCCCTTAGCTGGTACATATATCCACGGAAAGATATGGAGTGACGTTATTTTAATACCAGTGCCACACAGCAATATTTATATTATATAAATACTCAGAAGCTTGATGTTACCGATTGTACGCCGAGCGAGGGGGTCAGCCCCAGTGCGTAATTATCGATGTCACGGGCGGGGGCTGGCTGAGCTGCACGTCCTTAGCACACACACCTATCGGACTTCTCCGCACAATATCTATTATTATTCTGTTCACTAAGTTTCAGTAAAACGCTAGATAATGTCTTCATAGTTCATGTACACAACTGAGTTCATATTAGTGAAGTATGAATTCATTATCATACGTTGACCGAAGTCATTATTGTAACTTCGATGAAGTCATTATTATAAGTTGACTAAATAAATGCTTATCTTATGAATTATGATTCTCGTTAAGTGTATCGATACTGTCAACCAGATAAAAGACATTCTCCAAATCTGAATTATTTGTTTATTAATACCCAATACCCACTCTAATTTTAACCATTAAAGACGAGATTTCGCAATAACAAAGCGCGTTAGAACCAGAATCTCTTCCTTGACTGTATATTACCGCTTACGTTAAACTTGACTCCTGTTGGAGCCCTGTACAGGGTTTTCATAGGAATTTTAATCGTCACTCGTTGACAGCAAGGTTATTCGACAGTGCAATGTCACGGTAGACATGGCACCGGTCGGAATGACAGGGCGGCGACGGTGGCGCCACGCGGCGTGTTAATCACAGGCGCACAGCCGCGGCCGAGGTGTCCTCTCTCATTAGACAGATTACTAGATGTGGATGCAGTTTCGCAAGCCGCTCGCAGCCCGCCCTTTGTTTAGGACCGCTTTGTGATGTAAGAGGGCGCTGTTGCACGCGGTAGGCCGCGTTTGGCTTTCGATTCCAACATAGAAGCTTCAAATCTGCTAGTTTACTGATGATTTCACTACATATAGATGGTTGAAAGATGACAGGGCATAAGTGAGGTTTTGGTCGTGAATGAATTATGTATGCTATCCTACTTAAAATTGTTCGCTTTTTCGAATGCGCTTACTCCCATGGCTCTACAATGACTTTTGTCACTTATGCCCAAGCAAAAAACTCAATCAATTGATTGATCTAATCAAGATCAATTGATCTAAGTGGTATAAAACCACATAAAATAACGTCGAATTACATAAATGCTTTGCCAATTAATGATTTTATTTTTCTTCATTCTAGAGCTGTCTCCATTTTCACGATGTGACAATAAATAAAAAAGTTATGTCCATTTTTCTGCAGTATCAAACTCTAAATTGCTCTCCTGAACAATTTGGTTTTTATTATTTTTTATAATTTGGTTTTGTCTTAACCATCGAGTTATAAGCTAAATTTTTCAAGCGCATACGCAAAATCAAATTCGGAAGTACGCTATGCTATTTATTGTTTTCGCTATGCCCTGTAGCAAAAATGTGCTGGAACGCGTCTCGGAGCCAATTATGAATTGTAAAAATTGTATATATTCTTAGATCTTTTTAAAAATGTACATTATTATTACATAGTATATGCTAAGGCTAAGGCATGCACGTCTCCTCGTCATGGTTTTCTTTACCATTTGTAATGAATGTTTATCTATACATACATAATTACTTGACCTGATTGACTGACTGATTCATCAACGCAGAGCCTACACAGAGAGAAAGAGAGAGAGAGAGAGAGAGAGCAGAGCCTGATCTGCGGTTCTCCGCGCGTGTACTGAAAATTATCTGCTTTGCGTCTAAATCTCAATCGGCGTAATGGCGACGTAAGTGTATAAACTGGTAATTGGGAGCCTTGACAGAGTTGTGGCGAAGATTACACTAATTTGAGCGAGGCGCGGGCGCTCCGACCGCAGGCGACCCCCGGCGGGCCTTGGCACGCTGTTAAAAGATTTTTTTAACGCTATTGCATACAAATTATAAGGTTGTTACAATATACCGTGGAAACGGTCGAAGTTTACATATGTACGGAACTAGCTGTTGTCCGCTGGTCCGCTCTTGTGGATTTCCTATCTACTTTAAATTGCTTTGTAGACAAGCATTATGATAGCTCGGCTAATATGCATAATATAATTTTCAGCACTCAGGATTAATGTAGCTTTCTATCAGAGAAAAAAAAATAGAATTGATTTATTAGTTGCAGAGATTACCCCGTAAATACAAACT
The DNA here is from genome assembly GCA_017165845.1 of Thaumetopoea pityocampa. Classification (NCBI taxonomy): domain Eukaryota; kingdom Metazoa; phylum Arthropoda; class Insecta; order Lepidoptera; family Notodontidae; genus Thaumetopoea; species Thaumetopoea pityocampa. The sequence continues at coordinate 15,641 of WUAW01000349.1, read as the reverse complement.
TACAATCAAACATATTTTAACTCTTTATAATATTAGTGTACAGTATAGATGATATGATGCCATAATAACGATGGAAGAAAACGTATTTGCTATAAAAACACCGTCGCAAAATTAGGAAAAATATAACTCCTTAACCAGATAAGTTACACACATGGAAACTTTTTACCATAAAGTAGCCAAATGTGTATCTAATCTAATTAAAAGTTTATGTTTTTTCTAATTTGGTGATGGTTTTTCAGGTCGACTGAAAAGTTTTATTTTAGCCACATACAACAAATACGTTTTCTTCCATCGATATGATATAACGATATGATATGATATAAATTGTTTGGACCATTTCTACGACATACATAGGAGTATTAAAAATATATTGCTCTGCGGCACCGGCAGAATAACACTGTCGCTCCATTTCGTCTCCTAGGTGGTGTGTCTCTTGGATGCTGTGAGAACCAGCTAGGGCAGAGGTCCTCACACTTTATTGTCTTGTAGGCCACTTGTAATGTTTTTCACTTTTGGGTAGACCCCCAAAGCGTAGTTAATATAACATTGTTGTAAATTTATTAACTTCAAATGCGTTTTTGACAGTTGGCGTGGACCCCTTGCACGTCAATGTGCACCACTGGGGGTCAATATAGAGCACTTTGGGCTAGAGGCTGTACCAGGATAATAAGCAGCAGCGTTAATTTTTTATTCAATTAAAATCCACTGCGATCTCCAAGACGCCGGCCAAGCGGGGACATTATGGCAAACCCCCTCTTTTTAATTAAATGTAATCTACTAGCTGAGCACCGCAGCTCCGCCCGCATCAACAACGTGATGTGGTGATGACGATGATGGTTATAGGCCGCCGTTTCGGATGCTGTGAGCGATATATTCACGAAAATCAGAATCCAGTCAGTAGTTTATACATTTTATAGTTAGTTCTTAGTAATTTATATACAATGTTAATTGGATGGGAAGATGCATTAGCATCTTCCCATCCAATTATCTATACTAATTGTAAAATTGTTAAAAGTAAAATTTTGTAAATCAAAGATATTTAAAAAAAGCTACTCAAATCGATTAATTAAGGGCTTCTGAAACCAAATCCGACGATGTCTGTTTGTTTGTTTGTTCGAGCTTCATGCAAAAACCAGCAGGTGGGTTTTGGTCAAACTATTATAGTCTTAAAGGTATTCATCATCTCAGTCCAAAGACGTCCACTGCTGAACATAGGCCTCCTCCAAAGATTTCCAGAAAGATTGGTCTTACGCTGCCCTCATGCAA